>SRPN01000131.1:0-62124 GCA_018360045.1 Claviceps capensis | reverse complement strand
CGTTCTCGGCAGGCTGAACTGTGGCGTTGCCGGTAGTGCAGTGGAAGACGTAGTCATGCTGGTGTAGGTGCTGGCACTGCTTTGTCGCGATTGTTTGCGACTACAGGTACCTGAAGCATGCGTATATCGCGAGTTGTTGGCATTTTGCCGTGTTGAAGCTGGGGCGCTATCACATGCTGCTACGTGTCGCATGAGTCGCACGATATCAGCACTCTTGACAAGGCCGGCGCAGTGTCGACATTTCAATTATTGGGCGCCGATTCTCTGGTACTCTGAGTGAATACTGTGCTTTGGTCGAGGCATCGCTGAGGTAGACCGTAGGTGCGTGCAGTCTTCGAGGTTTTATCGTCACTATCGAGAATTTGAGATATGTGGATTCTTGAGATACGCAAGCGGCAAGGACGAAGGTGACAGGCTGAAGACAGACGGCCTACAGGTCTATTCGTAGTAGATAGAATGAGAGTCGTAGGCCGTAGAAAACTAGGAATCTACAGACTACAACATATTGTGTGCGCACTGCGTGTAGGCGGTGGGCGCTAAGCAACGAGGGCTGAATTGAGCAAAAAGTGGGCCCAGCACTCGGTGTAAATTACCTTTGTAATTTACGCGTAATTTACGCGTAATTTACGCTGTAATTTACACCGAGGGTCGTAATTTACACATTTTGCCCAACCCTATGCATGACAACAGCAATCTGTAAGTGCAGCCAATCAGACCCCCCATGACGCATTCGCCAAATCCTCCAACGCTTCCCCCGCGCCTATCTTCCCACTTTCGCCACTTTCACTCCGCCCGTCAGCAGCTGTGCTTCATCATGAACACGCCGATATGACGGGACAAACGGGAACCTTGTCAGCTACATAAAGTGTGGTGAAGGATTGGTGAGTACGTGTCGAGACGGCAGAGACGGCAGAGACGGCGGCAACTTTTGCGCAGCAATTGCAACCCCGTGTTCCGTTTGTCATACATGCTCAGCCTCGGCGGTCTCGGTGGAACGCCGCCGGTACGACATTGAAAACTTGATGGAGAAGTGAAAGTGATGAAGTCTTGTTTAAATCCGCATCTTTCAAACAGAATGACGAGTCCTGTCCATCATCCCCAACAAAGAACAAGAGAGAAGCAAACAGAAAAATGGGAATCTGCTGCATGTCGGTGAAGGGGTCTCCAAATCCCGTCATGTTGACCTGTTCAGCAAAAAGACCGCGTTCTTCAGTTGGCATGTGAACGTGGTGTGTGCTGTTGAACTTACGATTGATGCCTGACATGACAGGCGCTGGTGTCAGGCTGCAAGAGCTCTTCAGCCACAACTGCCAGTCACTGAAAGTGGCCACAAGTGCCACAAAGGGGAATAACTTCAAGGCAAGCAGCCACTCTGACGACAGCGCCCCGCTTCTTTGCCGAAAGACCAATCCAACGACGGGATTGTCAAGCTCCCCCAGCAAAGCAGAAAGCGGCAACGCAGCGCAGCGACAGGCTACAGCCCGCCAACCACAGCCCGGCTCTCCCAATGTATGTATGTACCATCACGATTCACCACACTGCCATCGCAGCATCATCGTCCAACAACTCCGTCTTCGCGCCCATTGCTCTTCACCATGCCGGTAAGCACCATTATATCATTCAGCACTTTACGCGCCCCCTCAATTTTCCTCTCAACCCGACTCAACGCCCTGCCGACCTGCAACCCACCGTAGTGATCCCCCTCACCCCCAAATAGACGCCGTCCAGCTAACCACACTCTCCCCTCTCCCAGGCCTACAACTCCATCTTCAACAACGACCCTAACCCCCCACGCCTCATCGGCAACTTCCCCATCCTCCCTCTCCGTACCAAAACCCGCGGCCCGGCTTACACCCTCCCGATCCCCAACCCTCCCCTCCCAGCCGCGGAGTCCCCCGACCCCGACAGCGAAAGCTACGACATCCTCGACGAAGTCATCTCCCTCTTCCGTGCAAACACCTTTTTCCGCAACTTTGAAATCCAAGGCCCCGCGGATCGTCTCCTCGTGTACGGGATCTGGTTCCTGAGCGATTGTCTGCACAAGATCAAGCCTCATGCCTCGGCACGGGATGCCCAAAAGGAGGTGATGAATTTGGCGCTGGATTTGAACTTTGCGATTCCGGGGGATCCTGGATTTCCGCTGAATCAGGTATGTTGAGTACAAGATGCTATTGGAAGCTCGTTTCTTTTGGTTGGATTCTTACTTTGCGAATCTATATGGTTTTGGGTGTGTGTGAGGCTGTATTCGTGGTTTTGTGTGAGGGGAGCGAATAGTAGTGCCACCGGGAAAGGGGGAGCATATTGTAGATTGGGGTGATTTGTTTACAGATGATGGGAGTAAATGAGCTAATCGCTTTTTTTTTTGGTCGCAATATAGATGTACGAAGCTCCTCGGGATAGACAAGACGCTGAGCAACTACGGCAGTACATGGCACAGGTGCGACAGGAGCTGGCGTCGAGGCTGTTGGGGAAGGTGTATGCTGATGACGAGACGAAACCGAGTAAGTGGTGGTTGAGTTTTACCAAGAGAAAGTTCATGGGTAAGGCGCTGTGAGGATAGTTGAGCATATAACATGCTCTGTCCTTTTCTTTGGGGTTCGTTTAGCTTGTAGTTTTTATCATATATAATGAGAGCGCTATGGGAGTGCGCTATTCTGGCATTCTGGCTTCACTCTGCTCAGAATATGCTACCACGATAGTCAGCATATGGTCTTGATGATCCCAATGTTTGAGTCCCAATGGATGAGTCCCGATGATATGTAATTGTACATAGAGCATGTGTCCGTCACGGACCCTGATGCACTCGCTCCTGTGTATATGTAGCACGGTTCGTCATTCGACATGCTGTGCTTCCAAGGTCGACAATGTAAATCAGGGCATCTACTCTATAGGCGTCAGCCCATTGCTCTGGAGCTCTAAGTCTATTCAGAACGTGCAGCTTGATCAGCGCACATCAACTCGCATGGCACGCTGCTCCCAAGCCAAATCTAAACCACGAACCAGCAAAACCTGGCCCAACCGCCTCCAAAACAACCCAAGAACGGTGACTCAATTCTCTCCCCTCTTTCCCCTCACCTCTTCTTCTGAAACTTCCCCCTCGCCGAGATCCTCCCCGCAGCAGGAATCGACCTCCATCCCGTAAACAAGAACCCATCTGCACCTCCCCGCCCCGTCATAAATGGATGCGTCCGCCCCGGCAAAACCTGCCACCTCCTAGCCCTACTGCTCTGCACAGACGCCCCCAGCACCAAAGTCGGATTAATAGGAAATTCCTTCGTCCCAGCCCACCGATCCAGCTCTGCCTGCGTCTTGCCCACCGTCTCCAGAGGCGGCGACGACACCCAGGCCGCGCGGCGAGCAATGCTGAAGCAGTCGACTAATTGCTCAAGTTGCTCAATCGTGGGCGAGTAGATGGCGATGGGGGAGCCGCCCGCCAGGAGAGGGAGCGCGTGACGAAGCAGAGAGATAGGATCCATGGTACTTGCGACGGCTAGGCCGGAGAATCCGCCTGCGCGGGTGGCATCGACGATTTCGTGAGTCCGCGCCCATCTACGGCGTTTGCGGTGATAGTTGCCCCGGCGATTAGGTTTCCAGGAGGCGAGGACTTGGGGTGACACGTCGGCAGGCTTTTCGGCGTAGGCGAGGTCATCTCCGGGACTGATTAGTTGGAGCCATGAAATGGGGAGGAGGTGTGTGAAGAGCGGATGGTAGGGGTATGGTGGGTTGGGGTCGCCGGCGTCGTAGTCGAAAAATCGTAACACCGAGAGATTTGGCTGTGCGTTGGCGTGAATCATCGTAAGGGTGTTGGTCAGGGCGTAGTGCTCGTCGAGGTCGTCTTTTCGCGGTCGCTTCTTAAGTTTCCAGGGCGCATTTGTCCGTATCTGCTGCTGCTGCTGCTGATCTGTTTGTTGCGGCTCCTGCGGCTCTTGCTGCTGCTGTACTTCTTCTGTGTCGTTCGTTCCAGTGCCGTTCGTTTCAGCGGGTTGCTGTTTCGTGGGCGCTTCTTGAACGCCCGCATCCTCTTCGTACTCTTCCGACTCACTTTGCGGATACAAGATGCCCATTCTTTCCGCCATGGCAGCAATCAACAAGCCGCCCGTGTCGTCCACCACCAGCCACCGGCCTCCGTGAGGCTCGCTCACACCTTCTATAGGCGAACCTCCGAAATGTACATCAGCCCAGCATCCCAGCAGTCCCATCATCTCTGGGCGCATCTCCAGCACCCGGGCTGCATCTTTGTCTTCCAGCAGCCATTGACCGAGGAGCACGACGTCTAGCGGCAGCACGGTGAAGCGCCTCAGGAACTTCTTCTCCTTCAAAAGTTTGTACTTGGCCAGAGAATACGACGTCTTCTGATCAATGGCCGTATGCGACAGCATCAGCTTAGCAATGAGTTCTTTGCCAGCTGAGGCGCCCTTCTTCTTGAGCTCTTCGATTTCCTCCGTAGTGAGGGTCTGCCGCGCCGAGTCGTCAATAATTTCTCGATTTGACCGCGCAATGACTTTGCCCGTCTCATCTACCAGCGCGAGTTCCTCGCCATCTTCAGCGACGACAGCAGCCTCGCCGTCTGTCGAGGAATTTTCGTTGACGTTAGTCTCCGCAAGGATGTCCTCGTTGAGCTCTCGGCCAGATACTGGTCGCAATCGGGAGAAAGATTCGCCTGGGCGCTTTTCTTGCACCTCGTACGTGATGTGGAACGGTCGTTCGATAAGGAGGTTACTCGGGAACGAGCCGTATTTGCCTAGTGATATCGTCCTGCACGCAAAGGAGCGCTGTCAGTTACACTGGTTCGGGACGTGTACTGCGCCGCTAGTGACGAGAAGATGAGGAAAACGAACGTATTGGGGGCGATTTGCAGAACTCGCAAGTTCCCGCTTGGCAGACGCAATGCGACCCAGCCATTGGGTTGAATTAGGCTTTTGGACATGGTGGTTGTGAAAGGCCAATTCGCAGATTGACATGCAGAGAAAAAAATAAAACTGCACATGCAAGCTTCTCATCTCGGCGAGCCCCGCATTCAGGAGTTGGCTCCACAGACGGGCCAGATGATCTCGATGAGTCGATGTTCGGGTTGCCAGTTGGGGTACATGCCTATATTTGTGTACGTATACGGAGTACATCATACGTACTGATACGTAGACTGGCATTGTTCATTCAAATCATGCGTCTAACAATTTCTGACTACATCATAGCCTTCTCAGGCGGCGTCTTCCTACTGGTCTCACGATGATACCTTTGGCATCGCAGGAGATCAATTGTTGGCAGTTGCGGAAATAAGACCAGCTGCAAGACGTTGCGGGGTGCGGGGCACAAAGGCGAGGGGACAAAGCCACAAAGATGCGGTGCGTCGATCGCATCGTTTCCAGCAATCCGGGTTTCCCATGCAGTCCTACACTCGTCCAAAGAGAAGACTTCGGAAATATGCCGTCTCGCACCAATTCTTCTGGTACTGAAGATCCCCATTGTAAGCCTGCTGCGGCCCGCACCGTCTGACTCTCACGACACCAGCATGTGTCAAGCAAGTGTGCGGCCGCGCGCCTGCCAGGTCCGCACATGAGACCGCAGTGGTGGTTTCCGAGAGGAAAGTCTCGTCTCGATCTTCCTCCGAAAGGGACATTGAACATGCACCTCAATTGTGGCACTGCCTTGTCCCGGATCCCTGCCGGCGTCTCCCGATCTGCGTACATACCTCATCGACTAGGATCGACTATTGACTGGGGTGCCTGGTCCAGATCGGGGACTGTCTGGTCTAGAAAGAGGTTCCCCGGCCAAAGTTTCGTGCTCGGAATAGCTTCATGGTGATCTTCGAGCCGTGGACACACCCCGCCGACGTTGTCCGTCAAGTTACACCATTCGCACGGGACTTTATCCGGCATGTTCGTTCGCCGACAGTAGCACATTGTAGCACATGTGTGCTCGCGCTCTTTGCGTGAGCCTCATCTGAGGGGCTACCTTGGATGCCCCTTTGCTCGCTTCGTCTCTCTTCAGACGTCAGCATCATCACCATACCCCAGTACTCGTGAATCCACTCCACAGAGTCCTTTCAAGGCGCTCAAAGAGCCATGTCCTTCAAGAAGTTTTTCAAGAAGCACTCGCTCAGGGCTGACGACAGGAGCCGAACCCGAGCTGCCGAACTGACGCTGCGTCGATCTGTATATCCCATCTTCCTGGTGACGCTTCTGTTTTTCCTCTGGGGCTTCAGCTACGGTCTTCTCGATACACTCAACAAGCACTTCCAAAATATCCTTGGCATCAACGGAACAAGGTCTGCAGGTCTTCAGGCAGCCTATTTTGGGTACGTCCTCATGCGATTCGTATTCTCCGCGTCCTGACACCAGCCCCTTTTCTTTCTCATACACATGAGCTATTCTGACTTTGGTTTCTTCAGAGCTTATCCACTCGCCTCCATCGGCCACGCTGCATGGGTTCTTCGACACTTTGGCTACCGAGCTGTCTTCATTTGGGGATTGTGCCTGTATGCTCTTGGTGCTCTTCTGGCTATACCTGCGCTCAAGGCCGAATCTTTTGAGGGATTTTGCGCCTGCATTTTCATCATTGGCAATGGCCTTGGATCTCTGGAGACGGCAGCGAATCCCTACATTGCTAGTAAGCAGATGGCCTGCGGCGCCCTTCAACTCTGTACTGTATGTAGTGCAATGATAGTCACTGGCTAACAACTACATGCTTGTAGTCTGTGGGCCCCCCAGATACTCGGAGATTCGAATCAATTTCTCTCAAGCCTTCAATGGCATAGGCACGGTCGTGGCTCCTATTCTGGGTTCATATGTCTTCTTCAACTTTAGTGACGATCGTGCCCTTGCCAACGTTCAATGGGTCTACGTATCGATTGCCGTATTTGTGCTACTACTCGCAACAATATTTTATCTCTCGAATATCCCAGAAATCACAGATGCTGGTAGGTTCTCACCCCTCGAGTGATCGAGGCCCCTTATCAGTATCATTTACCATAAGCTCCTGAGGCTGGTGGTTCAACAATCAAGGACGCATCGTGCTGACAGAAAATTGACAGACATGGAGTTCCAGGCAGAAGAAATCCAGGCTGGCGGCTCCTCCCAGCAGCCGTTCTGGAGGCAGTGGAGGCTTTTCCACGCCGCTTTTGCTCAGTTCTGTTACACTGGCGCGCAGGTCGGCATTGCCAGCTTCTTCATCAACTATGCCGTCAACACCCGGCTCGACACTTCCGATGCGCTGGCCGCCAAGCTCTTCGCCGGTGCGCAGGCCTCGTTTGCTATTGGACGTTTTGCTGGTCTAGCTCTCATGAGATTCACCCGTCCACGATGGGTGCTGCTCGCCTTCCTGAGCGGTGTCGTCGTCTTCATCATTCCGGCCATCACGGAGCGCGGCAACACTGGCATTTCGATGCTGTACGTCGTCATGTTCTTTGAGTCAGTTTGCTTCCCCACCATTGTTGCCTTGGGAATGCGCGGATTAGGCAGACACACCAAGCGCGGAAGTGGTTGGATCATTGGGGGCGTCGTCGGCGGAGCATGTGTTCCGCCTGCTACTGGTGCGGCAGCCGACTACTTCAAAGGCAAGGGCTACGACTCCTATTATGGATTGGCCATGTTTGTTCCTTTGCTCTTCATGGCACTCTCTTTGGGCTATGTCGTGTGTGTCAACTTCGTTCCTGCGTACAAGACTGTGGTCGATTCAATGGGTGACACGGACATTGGCATTGTGCTTGGGCATGAGGATGTAGAGAATAATGAGTATGGCGTCTCTGCCTCGGAGAAATCTCACGGAAAGCATCTCGCGACGAAATGACGAACCCCTTAGGCCCTAGGGTCAATGCTGTCATGGGCTAGCTTAAGGGCACAGTACTTCACGATCTGTCATGTTTAGTCGTTTTCATTACATCATGCTACATAATAGCTCTAGCTTCGGCCGTAAAGTCTCACGGCGGATCCGAATAAGAGCACAAGTCTCCTGCGCTTCTTGTATCTTCTTACTTGTCTGGCGCACCAGCCACCACCGTGACCTCGATGAGTCGATCTCCCATCTTTAGCCGGACACGCAGTAACACATGCGGACCGTACTCCCAGTGTCCACTCCATGTGATGACGAAAGTCTCGTCTTTCCGAAGGGTCTAAGATGATGATTTCGTCTTGTCGAAGAAAGATGAGTGGCAAAATCCTCATTTGTGCGAGGAAGAAAGTTGAAATCGCTACATAGGTACCTATACACTCCTACGTGTGATGATGTGAACTCACGGTGGTGGCTGGTGGCTGAGTATCACAAGTGGAATAGGTGGTACATACAAATAGTTTTTTGGGGTGTGCGAATAGTAGTACCTAGTACCTACCTACCTCCCTCCAGTGCACCTAATACATCTTGGATTTCTTGTGACATACATCACACAAGGATTTTACAGCACCAAAGTCAATTTGTAAGTACACTGCACCATCTTCATGTACCTGCAAAGTTACACTACCCAGGATATCTCTACAACGGTACTCGCAGAACTTAGGTAGTCCGTCCGGCTCTCATGCTACAGGCTGCATCCTGCAATGGAGCTCTACTTTCTAAATCAGGAAGTAGGAGTTCGTTGTAGCCGCGTAAATCCGATATCACCAGATCTTAGTGGCGCACCATCGAGGAAGGCGATAACCACTCCCGGCCAACCCTCGGCAGGAACGGTATTGTTCGGACGCCAGTAAATCGTTTCTTTGGTCATGGAGAAGTCCTCTCAGGAAAACGAATTCTCGTGATGATTTTTCTTCTCTCATGTGTTCTCCAGAGAACATTGGGAGGGGGTTGCATGGACATTGGACAACTTCTCATACAAAGAGTGCCTACAAGCAATGTTTTCGAGATCGATGAGGCAGCTAAGTCGTGTAAGCCCATGCAAACTACGAACGACTTTTTCCAGCATGAACTACGTCTGAAGCCACGTCAGCGAGCACATGTCAGTTGTATCTGAATCTACTGGATGACGTCTTTTTTTGCTGGACTGACTGCTCTGAGTCTGCGTTGTCCAATATATACTTTGCAGCGGCGTTCAGACTTCGTATTCATAAGGTCGAGCGGAATAGTGAGGAGGAGCTCAATAATGACGCTCTTCTGCGTTAAATCCGGATTTCTGACGATGTGCTGGGCTGTTAAACTCCGCTTCCTCTTTCCACTCGTATGGTAGACTGAACCGAGTTCCGGTCACAGCGAATCATGTGCACTGTGCCTGCCTTATGTGGAACGACGAACGTTCCTGACTTGGTTTCTTTCTCAAGCCACAGATTTCCAAGGACCGAAGTCTAATGGACTGTTCCTGCTTCTTGAGAAGTCGTCATCCGGTGGATGAGGACAAGTTACAACAATTCTTCGGAGTTGGGGGGACGGGCTGTCTTTTCTGGTGTATATAAGTGCCCCCTTTCCCTGCTGATGGCTCGCCCCCAACTGAGAACTGCACCCACACAACGATCGTTTTCTGCAATTTTGACTGTCACTCTACTCAAGTTGACAAATCTACAACTTGAAGTCTATAACAACTGCCGGCACAATCATAAGTCCAAATTAACTTTGTTTCCACTACGGTTGTAAGTTAAGCACACTGCGGCACATCCAGTTGAACTGCAACTGCAATCCTACACAAAACAAAGTGGACTACTGCAACATCCTCAAACTTGAACTGGTGTCAAAATCTCACAAATTTTCAAAACAGCTGTTTCTGCCAAAAGCATTAGCACTCTTGGTATCACCAGCAACAATAGCATCCAAGCATTGCCATCATCACCATCACCACCACCACTAACGGCATAACACGATTTTGGTTTTATTAACACCAAACTGACAACTTGAACATCATCTTGAGCGGCTTCGGAATGGCTCCTAAGAACTCCCGTCTCCATCTCCCTCTCTCTCCTATCCCTCTCCCTCGTCTCCCCCAAACCATACATCCGAAGCTTGCCCTCTCAGGCTCCCCTACCACCGCTCCTTCTCCTATGGCCTTCAGCACCCACGCTTAGGTTGAAGTTCCCTCACCAGGAACATCGGCGGCAATAACCACATCGCTGCCAGGAAAGCTTTCATCAATACGGACCCTCACGAGGACGCTGCCATGGCAATGAAGACGCTTCGGCGCGGCTCTGATGACCACTCGCAGCAACAATCGCACATCACCAAGCCGCCCCGAAATCTAGAGGCTGAGGGCGTCAAGCGGACTTCTGACTGGGTCGAGCAGCAAAGCCGTCAAGTGTGGCTTCCGGAGATGAATGAGTCTGGGACGTCTGAGAAGGTTGAGTCTGAGAAGGTTGAGTCTGAGAAGGTTGAGTCTGAGAAGGTTGAGTCTGAGAAGGTTGAGGCTGAGAAGGTTGAGTCTGGAAGGTTGAGTCTGAGAAGGTTGAGTCTGAGAAGGTTGAGTCTGAGAAGGTTGAGTCTGAAAAGGTTGAGGCTGAGACGGGTTTCCGATTGAGGTGGAAAAAATAAGGGTGGGAAATGAGCATAGCGGAAAAAGAGAAATGCATGTTTTCGCCTGTTTTTGTATAACGCCTCTTGATGTCAGCGTGTCTTTTTGTTTGATGTCTGTTTTTGTTTCATGTCTCGTTTTGTTCAAGACCTCGCTTTTTATAAGGCCCTTTCTATAACGCCTCTTTTTATATAACGTCTTTTTGGCCAAGGAGGATCAACTCACAGGACAACAGCATTGAATTGGAGTCCGAATACAATATAAAATCATTTCCACCTATATGCACTCTTCACTCTTCACCCGTCCTGAACCAGTAGATGATGTCTACTTCGTCAATACACAAATCACGCTCCACGTTGACTGAAGGGCGACGAAAAGTAAGAATGTAATTGAAAAAAAAAGTAAAAGTCCCTGACTACGCAAAGTTTCTCCGTCGTCCACCCCTCGTACTCCTCTCGACATGCCCTCTCAGAACCTTCCTCGTCTCCACCAAGCTCCTCTTCTGCTTGCTCTTGGCCTTTCCAAGCGTCATGAGGAAGTTCTTCTTGCGCTGCTTCTCCCGATTACTCGTGCTCTTGCCCTCGGCGGCCTTTTGGCTTCTCTTGATGGCCTGCGTGGACTTGTGCTCTTCTCGCTCTGGCTTGCCTTCTTGAGCCAGCGCTATTTTCTCTTCCTTGGTCAGCTTACGCAGCTTGGCGGGAGCTTCGATGTTCTCAGCCGTGAGGCCGTCATCGTTGTGTCTGGGTTCGGGAGCATGAGCACGCTTGCGGTTGCTAGTAGTGCCGCCGGCGGCGGATTCGATGGCAGCGGTGGCGCGGAGTTCTTGCAGTTTTTGGAGATCGGCGGGTGTGAGGATGGTGGTTGTGGCGAGGTGTTGGATGTGTTGGAGTTGGTTGGCTGTTGAATTTGCGTCTGCGTCTTCTGCGTCTTCTGCGTCTTCTTCTGCTTCGTCGGCGTCGGCGTCGGCGTCTGGGTCTGAAGCGCCGCCGCCATCATCCTTCTTCTGTCTTTGCTTTTGTTTCTTCTTGGGCGCTGGGGCTTCGTCGTTGTCGGAATGCTCCACGTTGATCCATTCACCAGAATCGCTGCTGTCTTCGGACCCTACTTCCCACCCGTCTTCGTCATCAGAGTCTTCAGCATTTACATCCTTGTCCTCGTCGCTCCCGGCGGTTTCTGTGAGGCCCTTGGCCAATCGCTTTCTCTTCTTCTCTTCCTCTTTCCACTTGGCCAGCAGTTCCAAACCCTCGATGCCGCCGACCGCCTCTTCACCGAATTTCTGCTGGTGCTGGATCCCACTCTTGAGACTCATGGTGGCGTTCTTTCCCCGGTCCTTCTTCTGCAGCAGTTCAGCGCCCACTTCTCGGTAGAGCGAAAGTAGACCCTTGGCTGCCATCATGACACCCTTGTCCTTGCTCTTGCGATACTGAACCAAATCCTGCAGCAAGGTGTCCGTCATGGTCAGCGGCTGGCGGGCGCAGATCTCACGAATGGAGTTCATTCCCGCGGCGCAAACTTCTGCTGCGGCCGCCTCGGAGACGAACTCGTTGGCAATCTTTTGAATCAGTGGCTCGAGGGCATCGGGCGGCACCAGGTTGTGCGTTCCCTGTGCCAGACAGGCGAGAATCGTCGTCACCGATTGTTGTTTAGGAGTCAGGTACTTGATGAACCACGAGTACAGCGCGACAATGGTCAGCTTGTGCAAACCAACGAGCCGCGTGACTAGCTGCAGCACTAAAATTTTGGAATCCAAAGACAACTTGGACCTTGTATTATGCAGGTGCTTGGAGAAGAGCTGCTCCACAAACCCTTGAGGGTCGTGCAACAGATGTAGCGCCGAGAAGTTCAGCGGGTGAGGCTGAGACTTTTTGCGCTCGTCTCGTCGAACCTTGTCGACGGCCCTCTGATAGGATTTTTTCTGTTTTTTGGTCTTCTTGTTGATACCAATCTGATGCCGGATTTTACCCAGGTCAATGTCCTCGTCGCTGCTGTCGTCTTCAAGCTCCTCTCGCTCCTTATCGCCACCCAGGAAGAAGCGTGTGGCGCCAATTACAACCTTCTCGTTGTCCGACAAGCACGCCTCCTTCATGACGTCGACGGGCTTGGCATCGGACCAGATTTGTCGTTTCCAGAGCTCGCGAGTCAGCTTAATGGCCCAGATCGCTCGAGGCGATGCTCGATCTGCCGTGATCAAGTTGTAGAGGACAGTTTGCACAGTCCGATTCAGCGGGTGGTTGATGGATTTCGAGTTTGAGTTTCGCATGTCGCTCAAAATCTTTTGGAAAATCAGCTCACGCAGAGTCTTGCTAGGCGACGACACCAAGATGGGGAATAGCGTCGTGAGTAGACTGGACGAGTCGATGACATCTTTGCGCCGGAGCAGCACAAGGCTGCCCACGATCTTGTCTCGCAAATCATGATTCAAGACGGCGTGGTGGTCGTTTAGAATCAGCTTTAAATCGTCAGGAAATGTCCTCGTCTCTTCGGGAAAGCAGTCGGCCACGTGTGCAATCAGATCAATCATATTATGGAAGGATTCGATGGAGTCGGCCGTCCCAGCGGTCGGGGATGCGAGGAAGATTTCGCGCTGGGACTCATACTGTTCCCATTGCTTGAGGAAATCGTCTTTGTATGATCTAGAGGTCCATGAGTTAGCCTCTAAATAATACGCAAAGCGACTCTTCGGAGCCAGCAGAATGCTCAGAATGCTTACCTCGGGTCTCGCCGAATCTTGTACTGTAGACTCGCGCTGGAGATTGGAAATTGCGCGAAATTAGTATACGCACACGCCAACAGTTATCAAGTTGCGAGATCAAAGGTATTCAAGAAACATACAAGTCCGCGTCGAGCTTTTCCAGCGCGGCAACTTTTCTTTTCACCATTTTGACTGTCCCGACTCTATGCGAATGGCATGTACGGGATGGATTGCGAACGAGGCATGTGGGGATGTAACTTTTCAAGAAATTTTGGTCTCGCAAGGGTCTGATAAGATAGCGGCTACCCACATATGTATCATGTACATCAGGTATCTCATAAACGCCGATTCGCCGGTTGGCCAATAGCAGCTTGGCACTTCAGCGGCAGCGTTGAAGGCAAAGAGCGGCTAGTCACATGCAGGGAGGGTCCTGACTCCTGAGTCCTGACGTCCTTATTACATACATACTAACTTCTAATGTTTCATTGAAGCTCATGATCTTCCTCCATGTTGTTGAACATCATGTATCGTACCGCAATGTCTCCAATTGCTTCAGGATATCCATCGGCAGTATCCATCGAATATTCGACCAGGTACTCGTAGCTCTTGCAGATAACCTGTACGACGAATTCGTGACCCAACCTGGGTCCGAATACGTCTCCGAATACATGGAATTGAACCCTCGCAACAGTCAGTTTAACGGCTGTATCGGCGCAGTAGATGAGGCACACATACCAGCTTTTGTGCCTCCCGAAAGGCAGCACGTTTGCCGGAATCGAAAGGGGCAGTTGACGCAGAACGTGTTTGCCGCTGTCAAATTCGACTTGACGTTTACGTACGTTTTAGCAGGCGCGGCGGGTAGTATGAAAGACGTGCAATTGTTCAAGGAGGCGGTAGGTGATGAGTTCGAAATACCCATGGGGAGGTTCTACCTGGGCGACGCAGGTTTCGAACAGAACGCTCGTGGACTTGTGGTTCCATACGAAGGTGAACGATGCCATCTTCGAGACTTCGAGGGAGTCGATATAGAATCTCTTTCGATGAAGGAACGCTTCAACCGACATCTCGCGGGAATGAGAAGTATCGTGGAACGAGTATTCGGTATTCTCAAGGAGATCTTCCCCGTCCTGAAGGGACCCCAAGGAATAAGTTACATGTCTTCTTTTTACAACAGTCGACTCGCGTTCTTCTCGATATAAAGAATGAGTGTTTGTAGGAAATGAACGACTTGAGGGCAATGCGTCGTGATAATCAACCAGCCTCGGCCTCTGCATGTTTATTAGCCAAACTCTCAGTAATAACAATAACCATGTTACAGAATACTAGAGTCTCAAGCTTTGTAGCAATATACGAATGATGGATCGATCGGTACAAATGAGATATGCCAATGCCTCAACTGTATATTAACCATTGAGTCAAATGCTCGACAAAGTGCAGTGCCTCCACGATTCAACGCAAGGAAAAGGAAAAACCAGAGAGTTAATGGTATGAAAAACTGTCTTCAATCAGCAAAGGTACACATTGCTCAGCGGAGTCTACAACGTTTTATCTCTAAGCTCCGCGAATTTTCACCCCCAGGCATTCTGAGAGACAATGGAGAGACACATACTGCACCAAACATGAGCCAAAGATCCTCTTTAACGGAAGATCATGACGATTAGCGTTGTGCTCATTATCGTTACCCACGATCACGCATCTAACATTGCCACGCTTCGCGTGTAGAAGCTCAAGGCGCCTTGTGATCTACACGATCATGCACTTCGGCCCAGTCTCAATAGACTGTGAACGCGGAGGCCCTAATGCGCTGCGACACAGCCCAGCTTCTCTCATGACGAATGATTCATCCCATGTGCCTTGGGTACAATTACAACAGCAAATCGTCAGTTTAGTCAAGGGTTTCGAAGGGCTGCATTGGTGGCGGAGTTGGTTGAATCCATCGTGCAGTTGCCGCCACTATCCGTCAACGACGCCCCAAATCTTGCAACAAAAGAAGATCGAACTCACGCTTGATGGATTAGCCTCGTACTGGGCGTCTGAAATGTTTATGCTAGCTGAAAAACCGATATACTTCTGGAAAGGAATCGCAGGGGATCGTGTACGCAGTGCGCATATTGCC
Source organism: Claviceps capensis (assembly GCA_018360045.1). Classification (NCBI taxonomy): domain Eukaryota; kingdom Fungi; phylum Ascomycota; class Sordariomycetes; order Hypocreales; family Clavicipitaceae; genus Claviceps; species Claviceps capensis. Next base: position 46,896 of record SRPN01000131.1, on the reverse strand, counting down.
GCAGCAATAGCCTCACACGATGAAGCATATGTACAATCTCACGAGACCTTCGAGGTGAGTGAGCTCGAAAATAGAAGGCAATGAATGCATGGAACTTTTGTAGAAGAAGGATCGTGCATCCCGGGATTATATCTCGCGCGTTATTGGCTTCTAATTGTGGATGAATAGACGGAGGTGCAAGCAATCTGAAGATCATGCGCTTGAAGCTTCTTGGCGCTAATATGGCATCTAGGTCATCTTTTCGGACGGGACTTCTACACAGGTTCTGCAAATAATGGCTATAAAGCACCTCAATCAATATACATTGCGGGGACCCTCTGAGGGGTTCAAGAAGGGCCTTGCCATTCGTATAGATCTTGTGAAAATACCTGTCACAACAATGGCTTGAGGAGCACTCTATTCTCTAGGTCACAGTCGCTTTGTTACTAGAGTACGTGGCGAAGCGGCCACTTGAAAGTTGAAACCTACAGATCATACAACAAACGAATCCGTTTTTTTGGAGAATTGTGTTTGCGTGATAGGCTCACGTATGGTTTTAGAGGATCGCCTTCGTAGTCCTTTGGCAACTCAACGTTTTCCACGTTGTTGATGCGCCTTTTCCTGACTTGTCTCCTTTGCATTAGCGCAAATACCAGTAGCCATTGTACGTAGGCCATGCCTCAAAGGAGAAAGACCGCAAACGTCGCAAAACCTGTGCATACATAATATGTACGGAGTATGTATGTATGTAGTTGATTCCAAATCTCCAACGGCTTTGCAGGTCTCAAAGGTCCCATCTAAGCAGTGCCTATCTGCGCCCCATGCTTTTTTAGGGGGGGGGGGGGAGGGGGGACTCGGCTAAATCTTCAACAAAAACTTCCCACCCAAGGCAGTCCGGACGACCAAATTTAGAGAATGGAGAGATTGACTGAGCATCAATGAGCGATTATCACTGAGAGCGGAACAAAGAATCCTCATGGCATCAAGTAAGGGACGTGACGACGACGGACGCACCCACCCCTGGAGTGAGAATTTACGGAGTAGAGTGAGGTAGAAGGAGGTACTCCGTAGGTATGTAATCGCTAAAATATACGTACCATCAGTGTAGAAGTGAGTGATCACTGATTGCGCCCCCGGGCCTCAGCCCCAACCCCCGTGGAGTACAGTGGCCCCGCCCTATCAAGTTCTATGATCAGGTACCTAACCTAATGTATCGGACCCTTAGAAAACAAAGGACAGACGGTGGATGAAAAAGGCAGCAAAGGTCCTCACGAGACCTGAACAGCACACGAAGACGATGATCGACGACAAAGACTCAAAAGACAGCAGTCCTCCCTGGACTACTACAAGACCTGACAACTAGAACTGAAGAACCAAACTCCCATAACCTAACTACCTAAAACTGAGCAAGAGGGTGAACAGTCTTATATGGCCAAAGCCTCTCGTGCGATGCCCGACAATCCCGTCAAGGGTGAATGCACGTCTGGTTGGTCCAGCACGGGGCCTGGTGACCCACAGGACTCTGGTAACCATCTAGAACCTTCTGGCCCACCGGATCGCATGCCAACCAAGAAGAGACACTGACGTCTGACAACCAAGATGCAACCCGACTAAACACCCTTCGAAATCTTCACCTCAACTTCATTCTACGGGATATGCCGCATCGCAGCCGCTGCATTGCCCATCCCGATGGTTTCAGTAAAGACTCAGTACGGAGTACACAGCGATTCGGAATCGGCCCGATCAGTCCTCAGTCATCACACAGCCTAGATCTATCTCCTCCGTATAACGCAATGATTGGCCAGCCAAGCGACCAGTGCATTCACCGATACATCACCAAAACAAAACAAACACAAATACCGATATGGACTCCGTATTGTACACGACATGTACAAAAATGCTGGAGGTCGGGCTTCCTTCCGGGAGGGGGGGGGGGGGGGGGGGGGAAGCCAGCCCGCCAAACTATTTCCTTTTGTGTCTTGAAAGAAAAAAGCGAAATCCGAGTCCTCTCCGAGATGTGCTCGCTTAGCTGCTAGCATAACCTGGTACATACTGTGTATACCTACGTTAGGTACCTAAGGCTATAGAGCACAAACGAGTCCGATCCCGGGCGGGGTGCCGGATCGATCATGTCATGCATAAATAGAATATGTATGTACATACATATGTACGTAGGTACCTGGTTAAGCGCGGTGGATAATTACGGTGTTTCCCTGATCTACGTGCATATGTCACTCTGTACATATCTCATGCATAGCTCCTTTTTCTTTGTTTACTTTATTGCTGCTTTTTTTGTTTTTGTTTCTTTGGCCTTCTCTTTTTTTTTTTGTCAGTCATGACTGAGTACGGAGTACCTAGGGAGAAGCTGGGTAGTCAGATGGCGCAGAAATCACAATATGACATGACTTTTTTGGACCCCGTGCTGGTTTGTTGTCTTGGTTCCGGGTCGACGAGAGCCGGGTATCTGGGTATCTACATACATGTTAGTGTACACATGTAAAATGAGCGGTGCAGCCTGCAGGTGCATCGTAGACTACCTATCCTAAAGCGGTTATTGCGCCGGAGTCGTTTTCAATTGATCGCTTATTCCGTAGTCAATTCATGGGCTAAACAAGTGTATTACCGAGATCTCGGTATACAACCTAGAGTACGGCACAGTCGCAGACTGCAGTGCAGTAGCTACATACTAGCGACACATCCTGGGTGAGGGCCAGTAAATGATCAAAACGAACGAGCACATAAACCATAGTATTACAGTTTACAACACATCCGAGCATACAACAAGATGGAGTCGACCGCATATATTTTCAATTAAATACTAAAGACAGGTAGTTAGCGGTCCCGATGTAACATCCCATGAGCATATCCCAGCCCATTGTCCTGTCCTTTCCGGTCCTTTCCGGTCCTCGGGATCCACGCAAAACAGTCAGTCAACCTGTTATTCCCATCCAGAAAATAACCCCCCTTCCGTTCTATTATTTGTATGTACAGTCCGTGAAAAAAATCGTGTCATGCCCAATTGTGGGGGAATTCGGTGCAAGCTTTGGAGATAGTGCAAAAAAGACGGAAAAGAAAAGAAAGTGAAATTCGTTTATGCGCTTGCCCTTTACAGGAAGAGGGCGGCAAGACCAGCCACGGCGGCAACTGTCTTGAAGCTGCCGATGAATCGGCCGGCGGCAGCGGTAACAGCGGGAGGATTGGGTCCCGTGGGGGCGACGCCGGTGGGGATGACAGGGGTCTCGCCCGTAGGAATGCCTCCGGTAGGAACAGACTGAGCGGGAGGGGGGGGGTTCGACTCGCCGGGAGTAGTGTGTCCGCCAGTTGACTGAGGGGGAGGCTGAGGGTAGTTCGACTCTCCAGAAGGAGGTGAGCCTCCGCTTGAATGAGCAGGAGGGTGAGGGTGGTAGGACTCTGCGGGAGGAGATGGGTAGTTCGACTCCGCAGGAGGAGGACCGCCGGACGACGGAACAGGAGGAGAGCCACCGGACGACGGAACAGGAGGAGAGCCACCGGACGACGGAACAGGAGGAGAGCCCCCGGACGACGGAACAGGAGGAGAGCCCCCGGACGACGGAACAGGAGGAGAGCCAGACGACGCAGCAGGAGGTTGATAAGGAGAGTCCGGGCCAGGGTGAGAAAGAGTAACAGTCGAGTGAACAGGAGGAGGAAGAATGACTGTTGGCATGCCAGGTGGAGGAGAATGCACATCGACAGGGTTAGTAGGATGAGTCGGCGGGGTCCCGCCGGGCACAGTGACAACGCCGGTAGGATAGACCGTCGTGGTAACTTTGCCGACCGGACAGTTCGTCACGGAAGGAGGGCAAGCCGTGATGGTAAAGGTATGCGTGGTGAGATATGTCGACGTCGTGCCTTCCTGGTGTGGCATGGAAGGGGCGGGAGACGCAGGCATCACACTGGTAGGAACAGAGTGAGGCTCCGTGACGGGACAGATTGTGGTGTACATGGGGATGGTCTCGGTGATGATGGTGGTGTGGCCGCGACCAGGGCACTCCGTCACCTCAGGAGGGCAAGAAGTGATGGTGTGAATTTTGGTGGTGCAGACGGTGGAAGTGGTCCACTTGGTCGTGTAGTCGGTCGTCGTCTGGTCAGGCTGGCTGGTGTGCATCGTAGGCTCCTCAGTCTCGGTGGTAGCATGCTCAGTGGTGGTAAGAGAAATAGTGGTGGTGAGACGAGCACTGGTGCTTGAGGGAGCATAGGTGGATGGAGTTGAAAGCACCTCACTCGTGGCCGTGCTGATACTGATACTGATGCTACTGCTGCTGCTGGCCGTGGTGATGTGAGACTTCTGATGGCTGACTGTTGGGGTTGTTGACATCTCGATATGAGTTGTAAGAGGGGTTGTTGACACCTCGATATGAGTTGTAGGAGGGGTTGTTGACACCTCAACATGAGTCGTAGGAGGTGGAGGATTGTCTTCACAGTCCGTCGTCGGCTCTTCAACAGGCGTGGTCTCACAGTCTGTAGTTGGCTCTTCATGGGTAGGCGTAGTGGTGGTATGCTCGACGGGAGCTTCCGTAGTCGTGGTCGCTACACCAGTGGTGTGAGTGGCTGTGTAAGTGATGCAAGAGCAAGCAGAGCTGGCGGCTTTGACGTCGCAGTTCTGGAAGTCGGCGGGGATAGAGGCAGGCTCAGTCTTGGTGCCGCTCAGCCATGAGAAGCAGAAAGACTCAGCCTCCTTCTTGAGACCGTCTTTGCTCAAGGCTCGGAAGCAGTTGTCGGAGTCGCAGTCGGGATACTTCCACGCCGCAGACGAGGCGGCGAAGGCGCCGAGGATAACCACTGTCTTCATCGTTGTCTTTTGGAGATACGCTGCGTATGGGTCTTGATAGTCTTGATGGGTTTGGAGATGTTCGATATGTATTCAACGAAAGACTTTTCTTGGATCCCAAAGCGAAGACTCCGTCCTTGTACGGTAACGAGAGACGATTGGACGGGAACGAATGTTGAGCAAGACAAAGTGAACAGGAACAAAAGTTCGGGGATTCATGTCGAAAGGCATGCCGTCCCTTTTATCATGATCGGCTGGGCTGGGCTCAAGTAGCTCCGGACTTACACCACATGTGCGTGCTCTCATCCATGCATGCATGTAGCCAGGGGCAGCCGATTGTGCCATGGAGACAAACGCGGATAATACGAGATGCCGTCAGCAACCCCTGGCCAGCCATGACCAACCCCGTCATCCCCGTCTTGTGCGGACGCCGCTGCCACGCATACGGGGGGGTGGAAGCTCGGAAAGCAGGATTGGCAGGGTTCATTCAGGCATCCTACGACATCGGCATCCACCAGACGACCGAGTACAGTACATGTACGTACGTCGGGATAAGTCAGTGGCCGCGGTCGAGGATTCTTTTTTTTTTTTTCCTTGGCCGTGTGCTCGACGTTGGCGCCGAGGCCCTTCGAGGCCCAATCCACCAGCTCCTGAGTCACCCTGCTTTCTTCTTCATCAGAGTGAGAACTGGTAGCAGTCCGTGTCGTCAAATGATAGGTAGGGGCGTGTATAAAAACCTGCTTGGCGTTCTGGACTGCCATCCGCCCATCAGACGTCGTGTCTGAGTGCCACTCGGTGCACTCTTTTTTGTGTTCCCCCCACCATGACCAGCCAAGATACATAAGCCCGAGGATAGGCATAGGCTGGTAATATGGGCTGTTGCAGCGAGCTGGTCGACAGTCCCACGCCAGCCACCTTGGATGTTGCTTTGGCTGGGAAACAATGAGACTGTCGCTGCAGTTTTTTCTCACTGACGCCGCAAGCTTTGCCTCGACGCGCCTCCCTTTGCCCGCGCCAATGGCGGCCAGTAATACCTCATGCAGCCGAACGTTTTGAGACGGTTTACGTGGGTCCTTTTCATCGCCAGCAAAGAAAAAAAGAAATAAAGAACAACGGCTGCATCCTAGATGTCTTGGACCAGAAGCGCCCAAGCTAGAGAACCGAGCGCCAAAGCCAGAGGTTAGCGAGAGATTTCGTCAGAGAACGCCAATAGGTGCCGATCCGGGCGTCGTCGTCCACTGTAGTCTGTACCTATAACACGGATGGCTAAAGAAAGGAAAGGACCCAAGGGGTCATAAACGTTGACGCCGGGAAGCGGTAGCTGAATCGCTGATAGGTCGGATCTCGGAAAGCAAGGGACCCCAGGTACGCGCTCTCGAGGGTTGCGTCCCATGGCGCTTCAATGCCGCTTCAGTGTCGCTTCCGTTGTCGCTTCTCTTGTGGATCCGGCTACCACCTCGTGGCTGGCCGTCTTCGTGGTCAAGACCTTGCTTGCCCCAGCGCCGCGGCCAAACAGATCGGACATTGATCGTGATTTGCTCCTATGTCCCATGTGGCGGAGTCCATGAGGGTTCAGAGCTCGGAAGGGTCTCAAATTAGAAACAACCGCGACTCCACCATGCCGGTAGCTCGCCGCTTCCAACCCCCCCTTCTCATCCCCTGAACGACCATTTACCTATTGTTCTGTCAGCCACCGTCCTTCAGTAATTACAAGTCAGGCCTTGTTTTCCGATGGCTTCTCCTGAAAATGTGGCAATGATTCAATCATCACCAAAAGACGCCGTCAAAGAGGCCAGAGGACTCAGGAGCATAGGCCACGCAGCGGCGTTGTCATCCGACTGGCAAGTCGCGACGATACGATTTATCTCCTCATTTCTCTGGAACTAACAGGGATATCACCAGCTGTCAGTTTGACGCACCGTCACTCGCCCCGCGAGGTTTCAAGCCACTCGGATTCTTTTGCACGAGGTCAGCAGAGACATGGCTGTTGGGCCGGGGTAACTACCCATTTTCAGGCCTGTATGCTGTCTCCGTAGCGGTGCATCTTGTCTTGTCCTGTCGTCTTTGCCCATCCCAATCAACTACACATGTATACATAGAGTAGGGCTGTCGTACGCGGCTTGTGACGGTGGCGAATGATTCGTCCAGGACCCTCAAGATGGATGCAGGTGCTGACTGATAGAATCCTCTTCAGCTTCCAATCAGCGCATGAGTCGATGTCTTGGAGTCTCATCCATCTGTGTATCCACACCCGAGAATGAGATGTGAGCGATGCATTCACTCGCCATCCGAAGATCACATGGGTCAATCGTAGCGGCGGGCTTTTTCCCGATGCTCCAGGGCCCAGAAGCCTTCTTGTTCGATTGCCTGGGGAATTGTTGAGCTAGCGTCACTTCTGGGGCAATCTCTCTCCTCTGATCTTCTCTCCGCGAAGATGGCTCAAGCTCAAACAGATGGCCAACAGAATCTGAAATCGTCATCCAGCCTTCAGACCCGGGCATACGTACGGAGTAGGTGCCTACCTACTGCGGTGTCGCCAACGCGGCTGTTGCCCAACGCACTGTGATTGGGTGACGGATCCTTAAACCAAGGGATGACCTGTGCATCCAGAGGATATCAGCACGTCGCGGAGATGAGACACAAAAATTCTGCTTCTCCTACGGGCTACCGCACAAGTGGCTTCTGCCACATTATACATTACCCCGTGACAGCAGGTGAGTATCCGGGCTGCGTGAATTGAACATCGCAGCCACATACGCGGTTGCCACTCGTCGTATTCATAACATGGGCTTTTGCCATAGTATGTATTAGCCACTGTCCCTGCTTGGTGATTTTAGCGATGACAGCGGGAAACCGGGAATCACAGATTCACAAGGGCATGTCCGCCCGGAAGGAAGAAAATAGCAAGGGCTTGTCCGTCGGGCCGGAAGAGGGGCTGAAAGGGAAGGAGCAAGTCAAGCTGCGATGTGGAGCGGGGGTTGGTGTGGGGGTACTGCGGGACAGCTGCGTCACAGTGCCTTCCCAAATCCCAATATGTACTCCGTATGTGCGACGAGAATACGAAGGTAGCAGCCTCGTGCGAGTCCATCACCCATCCACCGGCTCCTCTTTCGTGCATATGACGGTCAGGTATTATCATGCGTCCAGGCAGCATGCGGTTCCTTGAACTTGGCAACACGTCGATGCTCCTATCAACGATTCGTGGCTTTTTTCTCAGTTGCACAATCGCCGTCGCCGTGGTGATGGACAACGCCTGTCGTGTCGCTCAACTTTCTTCAGCATCCGCTCCTCCAGCTTGTCCGACATTATGTCACGCCGTTGCCAATGCGGCTGGCGAAAATAGTCTGTCGTCAATTTTTCCGAAACGTTATGGCGATCTTCTTCACGCGTCTGTTATTTCTACAGTGCCGTGCGGAGGAATCAAATTTTGTCATGCGAGCGATCGACACATCATGCAGCGAGCTGTAACAAAGCGCAACTTGTATAAAGTTACGCTTACGCCGCTTCGCATCGACCCCCTCCAGCCGCATGATGCGTCATGTGATTTGCCGGGTCCCCCGGTGCCTTGGGGCCTACCTGTGGAGTGACCGTACGATCGAGCTGAATCAGGTCACATGTGATGAATCTTTTCCGTGGTTGCAGTATAAAATGTACATGAATTCGTGAGCTGTCACAATTATGCTACGTATATACATAAGACCCACAACATCCCGATGGGCTTTTTTATTTTTCTAACATTACCTTACGTCTACAGATGAAATGATTGTTTTTGAAGGAAGAGACCCAGCAAGCGACTTCTTTAGTTTTGAAGGACGTATCGGAATCTTGCCTTGCCATCCTCCAAGTCAACGATAGCTTGGTTGGCGTCCTTCATAGGACGCTTCTCAACCCACGGTTTGACATTCTTGTCAGCTGCCAGTTGGAACATATCTCGAATCTCTTGTGGGCTTCCAATGGCTGATCCGGCGATACGCCGGCGTCCAGGAATAATGTTGAAGACGCTCAACGGAATGGGTCCTTCTGGAGCGCCAACCTGAACAATGGTACCATCTAGACTGAGCGTATTCAGATAATCGCTCAATGCCATCTAATCAAACAAATCATTAGCATGATGCGTCAAATGAGTTTGGGAACAAGGGCCTTGGGATGTACCTTTTCTGAGGAAATGGTGCTGATGATGAGGTCGAATCGGCGGGCGTTTCTCTTGCCCCAATCTTTGTCGTCCTCAGTGGCGATGTAATCATCACAACCGAGGTCCAAAGCTTCCTGTTTCTTACTGGCCTTTCTCGAAATACCTACAACCTCATCAGCGCCCATGGCCTTGGCGAAAAGGACGGCAAAATGGCCTAAGCCGCCGACACCCGCGACAGCAACCTTCTTGCCCGGGCCAGCTCCAAAGTGTTTCAGCGGTGAATAGACGGTAACACCGCCACAGAGCATGGGGGCCGCGTGTTCGGGTGCTAGACCATCAGGAATTTTGATGACGAAGTGCGATGGACAACGGTGATATAGTGCGTAGCCACCATATCCTTTGCCGCCATTGCGGTGCACTGAACCATATGTGTGAACAGACTTTGTGCAGTAGTTTTCAGAATCAGTTTTGCACTCATTGCAAGGTCCGTCGCGGCCAAGACAAGAATCCGATTGGGCGCCAACACCAACGAGATCCCCGACTTTGATGCCGCCCTCGGCCTTGGAACCGACGCGGACAGCTACACCGACGATCTCGTGTCCCACGACACACGGGTAGGGAGTTTGGCCCTGACAGAAGATGCTCTGTTAGCAACTTGGTTCGGAATTGCACGGTGTGCGTGCGCGGGAGTCTCAGGAGTGCATAAAGATAAACATACCCATCCAGAACGGAGCGTGTGAATGTCTGAGCCACAAATGCCGGAATTGGTGACTTTGATATCAACGTCGGTCTCTTCCCAGGGCTTGGGCTCATACTCCTGCCACACCATGTTGCCCTTGGCAGAGTCGGCATCGAGGCCCATCCACCCTTCGAATTTGTAATCGGTCGACATGATGGAAAGTGCGGTTTGTGGAGGACTGAATGGCTAAGATTTGGTGTATTGGATGCGAAGAGGTGTGCGGAAACCGGGAAAACGATGAAATCAGGTATGATACAGTTCCGGCACCATTCCACCTCGTCGACGGGTGGATTGCCGCGTTATATATGACTCTTTGTCCTTGCTCGGACGGCCAATGACAGCATTGACTTTTGTCGGCTTTTGCCAACGCGGTCATACCGTCGAGCTAAAGCGGCGTCATGGTCCTGCTAGGTCAAGATGGATGCTTCATAGCGCATCAGCGGAGACTCGCGAGTCGCAAGTTGCAGGCTCGCAATGGCCGATCCAAGTGGGGACGGAGGTTGCAACCGCGGATGAAGAGGACGTGCCGAACTTGTCGCGTGTCTACATGTGCTTACTCCGTAGGTTACAGGTAGATGAGGCATTCATCCCTTCCCGTGGGTTCGCGAGAAAGAGGAAGACAGCCTAGAAGAGAGTCTTGGGGTTGTCCTCCAAATTTGGCGCGCCCGCAATAAGGTGAGGCTAATGAGGCTTGCGCTCACTCCCGTAGACCGTCATCACTTTGTTTGGCTTCCCGAGACAACCAATGTTGACGTTGCGCGTAGGTACATATGTGCAGTGAAAGGTGTGGCTGCTTGCTTCGAGAATGGCGCCTATAGGCCCCGTTGTATCAAGGATAATCCAATCACAGCACCACAACTCTCCAACGCGGCCGACGGACTTTGAGCCAGTTCCTGCGCGATGGATGCCCATGTCGTCATGGTCCCGGGCTTGGCTACCGGATGGTCTTGTGGTCCGAGAAACAACTTCGTTTCTGCCGATTCGGTCGGCGTTGTGCACAAACTCAATACTCCGTACCCTGAATGCGCATCTGAACGAATTGTGTACGTATATTGTGTTTCTTCCGGCCAATCTATTAGACTTTGTTCGTCGGTTCGTCGATCGGTGGGGGACCGTCGCATGATGATGAATACTTCCTGGGGAGTGCATGATGAATCCTCCGACGATGAACGACGTTCGCTATGACCCACGTGACTCCGACGGGAACCTAGATCCGTGACAAATGCTCTGAACTGAAATATGGACATACTGCATAGATCTCGAAGGCAGATCTCCTTCTTTGCGAATCTATGATTTCAAATTATTCAGCGACTGATCCGGTTCCTGGTGCTCCATGCAGCCCGCCACAGGGTAGTTTAGCCAGATGAAAAATCCCGCAAGCTCGTGAACATGTTTTGGCGCAGCTTTGTCATTCCTTGTTGCGCAGCAGATCGCGAGATGATATGTAAGCAGGGTTCTTGACAATGGACAAACTTCTCGAATGCTCGTCGCGGGGATGTCCTATGGAAACTTAAAATATGACGAATGCAACCAAACTACCCATCAGACTACGAACGAGGCTGCCGAGACTGTGACCTGAACAACTTCCCTTTCTCATATTTATGTCACCTAGTTAGTATTAAGGGAGCCTCACCTTTGAATAAACGACCACGAGAATTGAGGCGAGTGAATACCTTCTAGTCCGATCTGACGTCGCTGGCAATCGCCAAGTCGTACCGGCGCAAGCTCAGCAGCACGGACAAAGGTAGAAAAGAGAGAGCTGAACTGCTGTCAGATTCCCGCGACTCGGCAACGCTAGCCCGAGCGATAAGGCCGACGGACCGAGTTGGGAGCGGTTGAACACTGGACAGTTGAAAGCTTTCTTGTCTTGATTATGTACGGAGTACTCCGTACAGATGATTAGGAGATCGCCGCAAAGCCACAGGTCTGCCGCACAGAAGTGGCTGAGTTGTTGGAATTGGCCCCTGAGAGAGGCTGACGTGGCGCATGCGTTGGTCGTCTCGCCAATGGGGAGCACCCGATTGTTTCCGATCTTGGGTCGTTCTTTTTTTTCCCTTTGGCGGAAACCCGCCCTTGGATTAGCTCGCTGACATTTTCCCTCTCCCCCCGTGTCACCGCCAAGCCGAAAAAAGACCTCAAAGCCAAAATTTTCGCTAGTCTTCCTTATTCCTTCTTACCTGTCATCACACGTCGATTTCACGACTCCTATCTTCGCGCGTCCCCCCCATCTCCACTCCATACAACGTCTTCAGCTTGTTCTGAAGAATTGTTTCCTAGTCTTCGTTATCCTTCACAATGGCTAGCGACGCGAAATCCACTGGCTCGACCAAGGTCGATGCCATCGTCCAGAATGTCAAGGCCGCTGATCCTCAGAAGCTCTCTGGCTTGGCCCTGTACTCTCGTTTTGCGCTGGCTGGTGCCGTGTGCTGCTCTGTCACCCACGGTGGTTTGACTCCCGTTGATGTGTATGTTGATTCAACTCGAAGAAGGATCGTCGCTGTGCCCAGTCGTCGGTGTGGCAGTGGCTCGCGCTACTCTATGTGTCCACGGAGCGCGCGCGACATGACCTCGCGATTGGCCGTCAGAAGATGCCGACGATATCACAAGTTGACTGGAAGCAATTCACTAACTCTACTCGAATCATCATCAAAATAGTGTCAAGACCCGTATCCAGCTCGACCCCAAGACCTACAACCGTGGCCTGATTGGCGGTTTCCGCCAGGTCGTGCAGAAGGAGGGTGCTGGTGCTCTCATGACTGGTTTCGGACCTACTTTCGCCGGATACTTCCTTCAGGGTGCCTTCAAGTTTGGTGGTTACGAGTTCTTCAAGCAGCAGTGGATCAACGTCCTCGGATATGAGACCGCCTCTCAGAACCGCACTGCTGTCTACCTCGCCTCCTCCGCTACTGCTGAATTCTTCGCTGATATCGCCCTCTGCCCTCTCGAGGCTACCCGTATCCGTCTCGTCTCCGAGCCTACCTACGCCAACGGTCTTATCGGTGGTTTCACCAAGATGTTCAAGAACGAGGGTCTTGGTGCTTTCTACGCTGGTTTCGGTCCCATCTTGTTCAAGCAGTACGTGACCTCTGCCCCTCGTGATTTACCTCGCGTATTACTTGCGTTACTGACTCCCATGCAAGGATCCCTTACACCATGGCCAAGTTTGTCGTTTTCGAAAAGGTCGCCGAGTCTGTCTTCCGCGTTTACCCCAAGGAGTCTCTCTCCGATGGCATGCAGACTGTTGCCAACCTCGGCTCTGGTTTGATTGCTGGTTTCGCTGCCGCCCTTGTCTCGCAACCCGCCGACACTATGCTTTCCAAGATCAACAAGACCAAGGGTGCTCCTGGTGAGGGTACCACTTCTCGTCTCATCAAGATTGCCAAGGAGCTTGGTCTCCGTGGCTCCTACACCGGTATCGGCGCCCGTCTCTTCATGGTTGGTACCCTGACCGCTGGTCAGTTTGCCATTTACGGTAAGTTTACGCACAGATGATCACCGAATAATATTCATAGCCACGAGCGGTACTAACAACCCTTGTAGGTGACTTGAAGAAGGCTCTCGGCGCCACCGGCGGTGTTGAGATTGCCAAATAAAGAAGGAAGACGATGTTGAAACCGGGTGAAAGTTGGTGAAGGAAGTGGGATGCGACGCGCCATACGTGGCTTTGGCAACAAGTTGGAGCCCAAGCGCTGGGCCTACCCTGACGACCAATATTGTCAGCCCGTCGTGTTGCTGGAAGCGCACAATCCCAAGGGGTAGGAACCTAATCAGTCGGCGTGAGGGAACGGACGGTGTCTCTTATGTTTCCTGGGAGAATATAGAGTGGCAGACGGGTAGCAGATTTCTACTCGAGGCTGTATTATAATCGTTTCTTTTTTTGTTGAATAGACGGGAGTTTCTTGGCCTTGCAAACGCGTTCTGGCTGAGCCGCGGCATACCGTGACATTGTTTGTGCATGCCGTGCCTGCCTTCATACAGCGAGGTATGTCCTCTTTCTGTTTTTCACGTGAAAGCGTCACTGATAATGGCTGTTATCTAGGTACAACTGTGGTAATTTCTCTCTGGCCAACAGTATACCTCGATTGTAGCAATGATAGCGTCTGGGTATCGAAGAGTGGAGGACGCAGATGTCAGCAGCCATGTCATTTCGGCATTGAGGCAGGCACAGGCTGATTCCACGTCGTCATGCATCGGTTGAAAAATGTAGGCAAGAGCGCATCGCCAGACTGATTCGATGGCCACAGTCATGCAGTCCGAGTGAGGAAGAGACTTGCTGGACCATCCTCAAACGACATAAAATTCGTTCAACACACCCTCCGCTCGATACATTTCTTCCGCTTTGTCTTTACTCCGGCCATCCCTGTGCTGTTTTCCCCCTCCTCTTATTTCTCGTACTCGTTGTCTGTTTGAATAAAAAAATAAAAAAAAACACTCGACGCGACTTCGACTTGCTGAATACCTTTTCGGAACGTTGCCATACGGGGGCTGTTGTTTACAGTTGCCCGATGATTGTGGATTCCTGGCCGATCCAGCATTAGTCCTCTCTCTTGACATAAGAACGACAGCCCGCCGGTGAAAGCTGGATCCGACTGCCTCGAGGAGTGGCCAAAGGCTTGCATCTGCTCTTTTCGCGATTCATTGGCTCATCCTAGGACATCGCCAACTGTTATCTCGGGTCTCGGAGAAGCGAGCCACCGTTTGAAATGTCAAGACAGATCAAGTTCCACGTTCCGGAAGAGTATCGAAGCTTTGTGCTCTTCAGGTTCCTGCCCATCGAGATTCGTCAACGAATATGGGAGGCCTATCTATCATCGCCTGGGATACATTTTGTAAGGCTGCAGACCGGTCAAGGGAGCTGGAGCTGGACGGAAGCGCAGACGCCGAGGCCAGCAACTGCAGTTACTGCTGCACAACAGCCAAGTTCAGAATTCGCATCGGACCACATCTCTCGAGTCATACTTTCCGATGATGAAGCAAAAGAAAAGCACGACGTTTGCTTCGTACCGGCTGCGCCTTGCTTCAAGGCAGATGTTTCGCATTACAAGACACTTCGACGACAGCTGGCAACATTGTCGCAAACATGTTACGAGTCGTGGACCGTTGTGCAGCGGCTCTGCCGCAGGCCAGACACGCTGAGAGTAAATGACGGGCAAATTCTCTGTTTAGGAAAGTCGTTCGACGTGGTGTATCTGGAATACCTCCCAATACGCTTGTATCAACGAAGCGGGAATCTGGAGTCGATACCCAATTGTACGGGATTGCAACACATCAAGAGACTGGCGGTGCGGTTCTCCCATACGTGGACACCTCCTCAAGAGCCATGCCCGTGTGGTTTCTGCAAAGGAGCCCTAGATGACTCACGCTCTGGCACCTGCCCATCCCATCTATATCAGTTCATGGTGCGGCATCTACCGAGTTTGGAAGAATTCTTCTTCATGGATTACTTTATTGTACACAGGAGCAGGGCTGAGCCTGCCAACGAAGAATCGCTCACGGCGCAAGCCGCCCGCTGGTACGTTTGGACTTCATGGATTTCTCGTTTTGCTGGTGTAGCGATGCAATGTATATTAACGAAGACGTAGTCACAGGGCCCGATTCCAAGCTGGAAACAGACTGTATCACGAAGCCAACCCAAACGAATGGATCATGACGAAGAGAGTTACGCAGATTACGGAATGGCTCCGCGAGAGCTTCGTACGCTATGCCAGGGAAAGCGCCCTGAGCGTGCACCAGAACCCGGAAAAGGTTCGATTTTCCATCCTGGCCTGCGAATGGAACATTTCACCTCCAGTACACCGTTATAAGCCAGTTCATAAGCCATTCGTGCGCTCAAAACATGCACGGCCGAGAGGGTTATTCGCTGGCCCACGAAAACGGTGCAAGCTCTCCAATTCAATATTCGACGCACCCCAGTGGACCGCAGACGCGAATACACCGCGCAATCCAGAGTCCAATTCAGGATCTAGTGACAGTACAGAGCCGGAAACGGGGCCAGTTACGCAGATGAGGATGGATGGGTATCGCGGTCGCGAATTTACGTTTACGGCCTTGCCGAGACCTGCGGAGGTGGCCCGTACTGAGTCCAACGCGGAGACGGGGATAGCTCATGGAGAAATCGGTAGGGGCACGGGACTTGCGTTTGACGCGCTTTATAGACAATTGGAAAGGGGGACTTTGTACCTGGTGAACCTACTAATGGGGTAGAACGGATAAGGAGTACTATAAGTAGTCAGTAGGGGTTTGGTCTATAAGTTGTGTGTTAGTTACCTAAGCTAGATTGTAGGACTATGATTAGAAAGGTCCTGCCGAATACCAAGTACCTGCAATCCGAGATTATAGATATAGTGATAATTCGTCTCGAGTTACATCTGGAGTACCTGGAGCGTATCATGTATGGCGTGGCATGACGGTCCACGGGCACGGATGACAAGAACTGAAAGTGATGAATCGTGAAGTGTCAACAAGGGGCTATGTTTTAAACTTAAGCCAGCGAGGCGGGCCCCAGGTATTGATAATGACTATGAGATCAACTAGATTGAGTTCAACTTGAGTTCAAATGAGGCTGCCTTTCAAGTTTCCACATGACAGACCATGGACCATGGACCATGGTCCATCCAGATTGAGTGTCAAGAGGCTCAGGCAATAGGTATCAAGATTGCATTGCACCAAAGACCTTACTCTTAGCGGTGGGAAGCCAAGATGGACAACTTACAAGACCTTCCCGTGTTTGAGCCCACGTCGAATAAGGTCCGGGGAGAGGAGTACGAGGGATGGTACGACGGAGAAACTTTGTGTACAGTGTAGTCAGGGACTTTTACCTTTCCAATCAATTATATTCTTCATCTTGCTTTTTGTCACCTTTCAAGTCAGACTGTCAATGTGGAGGCTGGAGCGTGAGTCGTGACTTGTGTGTGTGTGTGTGTGTGTGTGTGTGTGTGTATTGACGAAGTGGAAATCTTGTACTGGTTCAAGACGGGTGAAGAGTGTTCAGCGAAGAGTGCATGACACATGTATGATGTGGGTGGGAATGATTATGTATTGTATCGTATTCCAATCTAGTGCTGTTGTCCTCAAGGCTCATGTCCACTGTCCTGTGGCCCGTGGGTTGATTCGGACTCCGCCCAAGGCCTTCACTTCAACCTTGGCTAAACTTCAAAATGGCTATACAAAAGAGACATTGTACCAAAAAAAAAAAGAGACGTTAAACAAAAAGAAACATCAAACAAAAATAGACGCTGACATCAAGAGATGTAATACAAAAGCTGGCCAAAACATGCATCCCCCCTTTTTCCGCCATGTACACTCATTCATCGCCCTACTTTCTTCCAACTCACTCGGAACTCCTTCTCAGCCGCAACCTTCTCAGACCCGTTCGTTCCAGACTCAACCTCCTCAGACGTCCAAGACTCATCCGTCTCCGTAAGACACGCAGGACACGCTTGAAGCCTCTGCTGCTCGACCCAGTCAGAAGTCCTCTTGGCGCGCTCAGCCTCCAGATCTTGGGGCGGCGACGTAATGTGCGGCTGTTGCTGTGAGTGGTGACGGTCGCAAGAGCCGGATCGAAGCGTCACCTTTGCCATGGCTACGTCTGCGTGAGGGCCCGTATTGATGGAAGCATCGATGGCAACGATGTGATTCTTGCCGCCGATGCTATTGGTGAGGGAAGCGTGGGCGCTAAAGGCCATGGGAGATGGAGCGGTGGTAGGAGGACCTGAGGGGGTGAACGGTGGATGAACAGGTTGGGGGCGAGGAAGAGGGAGACGGGTGTTCTCGTGAGCCATTATTGCCGTTGGTGGTGGTGGTGGTGATACTCGGACAGTCAGTCAGATGCCGGTGATTCTGGTGATGCCAAGTGTTCCAATGGTTTTGGCAGCAGCTGTTTTGAACAACTGTGAGACTTTGTTGCCAGTTGAAGATTGAGGATACTGCAGTACTTGATTTTGTGTAGGATTGCAGTTGCAGTTCAACTGGATGTGCCACAGCTGTGCTTGTCTTAGTACTTACAGTTGTGGTGGAAACAAAGTCGAGTTGGACTTATAACTGTACCGGCAGCTGCTATGGACTTCAAGTTGTAGACTTGCAAGTTGCGAGCTTGAGTAGAGTCAAAGATGCAGAAAATGATAGTTGTGCGGGTGCAGTTCTGAGTTGGGGGCGAGCCATCAACAGAGAAAGGAGGCACTTATATACACCAGAAAAGACAGCCCGTCCCCCCAACTCGGAAGACTTGTTGTAACAGGTAACTTGTCCTCATCCACCGTATGACGACTTCTCAAGAAGCTAGAACAGTCCGTTAGACTTCGGTCCTCGGAAGTCTGTGGCTTGAGAAAGGGACCACGTCAGGAACATTCCACATCAGGCAGGCACAGTGCACACCATTCGCTGTGACTGGAACCCGGTTCAGCCTACCGTATGAGTTGGACGGTGAAGCGGAGTTCAACGGCCCAGCACATCGTCGAAAGTCCGGGTTTAACGCAGAAGAGCATCATTATGGAGCTCATCCTCGCTATTCCGCTCGATCTCACGAATGCCAACGCGACTGAAAAGTTTATGTACTGGACAGCGCAGAGAAGTCAGTGACAGTCCAGCGAAACAAGTCGTCATCCAGTAGATTCAGATGCAACTAACCTGTGCTCGCTGACGTGGCTTCAGACGTGTTCAAGCTGGAAAAGGTCATTCGTAGTTTGTATGGGCTTACACGACTTCGCTGTCTCATCGACCTCGAAAACCTTGCTCGACACTTGTACAATGGAGGCACTCTTTGTATGAACCACTCATTGTCGATGCAACCCCCTCTCGATGTTCTCTGGGGGAACACATGGGAAGGGAGGATACATGACGAGGATTCATGTTCTTCCAAGATGAGAGGACGTCTCCTTGAAGTCAAAGAACTTAGAAACGATTTACCGAAGTCCGAACAATACCGTTCCTGCCGAGTGACCAGAATTGACAGGGAGTGGGGGTTATTCCCTTTCTCGACGGCGCGCCACTAAGATCTGGTGGCTTCGGCTCTACGCGGCTATAACGGACTTCTACTTCCCAAGTTAGAAAGTAGAGGTCCATTGCAGCCTGTAGCATGAGAGCCGGACAGACTAGTTCTGCGAGTACCGTTGTAGAGATATCCTGGGTAGGGTAACTTTGTAGGTACATGAAGATGGTGCAGTTTATGTACTTGCGAATTGACTTTGGTGCTGAAAATTCCTAGTGTGTCATGTAATCATTAGTAATGTATGTAACAAGAAATCCAAGATGTATAGGTGCACTGGAGGGAGGTACTACTAGTCGCACACCCCAAAACATTATTTGCACCACCACCTATTCCACTTGTAAGTTGTGAGTTTTTGTTGCACAAAAGAGTGGGCGCAGCCGTCTGGCCACTCTGATGTGCGGTAAACACCCTTGTATACCCTGCGACAGTAGGAGACTACGTGGACAAGGAATCCCGCGGGGTTGATTCAAGATTGCGCAACGATCCGACCCGTAGATACCAGATGGGGTGCGGTTACCCCAGAAATGCAGGGGTAATTGCAGGGATAAAGCATGCCTTTGTGCGAGGGGGGTTGAATCTTGATGCTGTCGGATATGGGTACGTACATATGTACATACTTGGAGGTCCAATAACGCTGGAGTCTGGAGACTGGGCGGTAATACATACACCTATTTTGTAATTAAAATGGCCCCAAGGAACAGGAGAGGAGCAGACAGATACAATTACAACATCACAAGTCACGATCAATCAACACAAGCAACACCACCACCCAAAACTCATTATTGGTAACAGATACATACCAGGTTCTTGTCAGTACCCTTGCTTCCTTCTGCTGCCTCTTTTCTGCACCGGAAGTTTCGCGCTGCCAGCTGGAGCCTGGAACGACTGCCTCAAGTTCTCAACTAGTAATTACTAACTACACAGCCAACTTCCAAGACAGCCTACAATGTACATGTATGATGTTTGTGTTCATCACCATGAAGCAGATGAGTCTTGATTCGCTCGCTCTCTCCAGGATAACAAGAACGGTCTGCTAGTTGCAGGGAATGCGGTACGTCCTATCAGCTTCAAGCTTGGACTTCATCCCAACTTCCAAGTCTTGCAGATGCGTGCAGCGCGCTTAGTGGCTTGAGATTCGACAAGATTCTGCAGTTTTTCCTATCGCGATTCCACGAAGCAACTGAATCATGAACGTGTTCTCCAACACTTCTGTCGTGAAAACATCCTCTCCTGGAATCAGTTTTAGACTCAGTGTTCTGTCTCTCTTGAGTCTGGACTGGTACGCTCGTCGCTGACATCTCTAGTAGTTACACTGTTACTTGTTCTGCTCTGAACCAGTTACCAAGAGCAGGTGCATTTCGGTCTCCTGTGCTTATTTTGCCATGGATGACCCACGTTCAGTTAGCGCACGATTACTCCGCTGTCTCCAGAGTCCAGCGTTGGCATCGCCTGTATTCTGTGCATTTGTTCACTACGCCAACACCGATGCAGAGAGAGGGGGGAAGAGAGTCTTTAGTTTCTTTATCAGTTGCTTAATTGGGGAGGCGTGAGCCACATGTAGGCCTGCCGGAGACCGGGGAAGGTCTTCGTGGGCGAGAGAGTCACTGTGGGAGCTCTTCGCGAAGACGGGCTTCCGGCCCGAGGCTCTGAGAGAGCGCCGCGAGTTGTTGGCGCCTGCGGGAAGGCGAGAGAATGAGAGAAAGAGAGGAAATTCGGAACACGCATAGAAGTTAGGAGGCGAGTGGGAGAGCTTCGGAGAGGGTTCCGGATTGGTCTCTGCCATCGGTTTCTTGGTGTTGTGGAAAGGAGAAGTTTTATGGTGGGGCACGATGTGGTTCCGTCCTATAAACACTTTCCATGTTCTGGTTCAAGACGGATGAAGAGTGAAGAGTGCATATGGGTGGGAATAATTTTGTATTGTATCGGATTCCAATCCAGCGCTGTTGTACTGTGGGTTGATCCTCCTTGGCCAAAGTGGCTATACAAAGAAAGAGACCTTAAATAAAAAGGAACATGAAAAAAACAAGAGACGCTGACATCAAGAGATGTTGTACAAAAGCAGACCAAAACATGCATTTCCCTTTTTCCGCTATGCTCATTCACGACCCTTCTGTTTTCCAACTCACTCAGAACTCCTTCTTAGCCTCAACCTTCCCAGATTCATCCTCCTCGGACACCTCCATGTCAGATCCATACATCACAGACTCAGACTCATTCCCCTCAGGCCCAAAATACCCAGCCCCAGCACTGAGCTCATCGTGAGTCTCAGCGTCCGCCGTTTGGGAAACTCTCAATCTGATCCGACCAAACAGGTGCTGGTTGCATCCAAAGGTCCGACATGCGCCACCCCGGAAGAGTATGATCTTGGACCCAGTGAAGAATCCAATCGAGGCACTCCGGTTGACAAGGTGGGGCCAGTCCATTGATGGGGTACTGCAGGATGTCACCTGCACCAGGGTCGCCCAAATCCTTCACCTGTGCCAGGGCGGCGGCCGTGAGTTTAGCCTGAGGCCCATCCGACATGGTGTTGCGAGAGTACCAGACATCGATGGGTTCTATGACGAAGGTGTTCATGGCGGGGCTGGGGTTGTTGACGATATTCCTGGCGAGGGTCCTGGAAGCGTGGGCGCTGAAGACCGAGGGAGAAGGAGCGGTGGTAGGGGGGCCTGAGGGTGTGAACGGTGGTTGAATAGGGTGAAGGAGACTCGAGAGAGGGAGAGGGAGACGGGCGTTCTTAAAAGCCATTGTGGTATGGTGTTATGGCGTTGCTGATGCCAGGTGGTGGTGATGTTGGTACTGGCGATGCGCCAAGAGTCGGAATCCGGATGCTGGTGTAACTGGTGATGCCAAGAGTGCCAATGTTTTTGGCAGAAGAGCTGTTTTGAACAACTGTGAGACTTTGACGTCAGTTCAAGATTGAGGATATTGCAGTACTTGATTTTGTGTAGGATTGCAGTTGCAGTTCAACTGGATGTGCCACAGCTGTGCTTGTCTTGGTACTTACAGTTGTGGTGGAAACAAAGTCGAGTTGGACTTATAACTATTAACTGTGCCGGCAGCTGCTATGGACTTCAAGTTGTAGACTTGCAAGTTGCGAGCTTGAGTAGAGTCAAAGATGCAGAAAATGATAGTTGTGCGGGTGCAGTTCTGAGTTGGGGGCGAGCCATCAACAGAGAAAGGAGGCACTTATATACACCAGAAAAGACAGCCCGTCCCCCCAACTCGGAAGACTTGTTGTAACAGGTAACTTGTCCTCATCCACCGTATGACGAATTCTCAAGAAGCTAGAACAGTCCGTTAGACTTCGGTCCTCGGAAGTCTGTGGCTTAAGAAAGGGACCACGTCAGGAACATTCCACATCAGGCAGGCACAGTGCACACCATTCGCTGTGACTGGAACCCGGTTCAGCCTACCGTATGAGTTGGACGGTGAAGCGGAGTTCAACGGCCCAGCACATCGTCGAAAGTCCGGGTTTAACGCAGAAGAGCATCATTATGGAGCTCATCCTCGCTATTCCGCTCGATCTCACGAATGCCAACGCGACTGAAAAGTTTATGTACTGGACAGCGCAGAGCAGTCAGTGACAGTCCAGCGAAACAAGTCGTCATCCAGTAGATTCAGATGCAACTAACCTGTGCTCGCTGACGTGGCTTCAGACGTAGTTCAAGCTGGAAAAGGTCGTTCGTAGTTTGTATGGGCTCACACGACTTCGCTGTCTCATCGATCCTAAACGCCTTGCTTGGATGCATGAACCATTGTCCATGCAACGCCCTCTCAATATCCTCTGGGTAACGTATGAGAGGAGAGTCTAGAGAAATCATCACGAGGATTCATTCTCTTTGGAGAGCACTTCTTCGTGAAGCCAAAGAAACGATTCACCGAAGTCCGAACGGTGAACAGTACTGTTCCTGCCAAGGGTTGACAGGGGGTGGGTATTACCTTTCTCGATGGTGCGCCACTAACATCTGGTCGCTTCAGAAGTTCGGCTGTACGGCGTACGCCGTTACAACGGGCCCCTACTTCCTAATGTAGCAATGTACATAGCATGCTGCCTGAGAGCCGAACGAACTAGTTCTGCGAGACATCCTTCCTGAGGACTGTAACTTTGTAGGTACATAGATGGTGCAGTGTACTTCCAAATTGACTTTGGTGCTGACAACCCCTTATGTGATGTATCATCATCATGTATCTGCAACAAGAAATTCAAGATGTATAATGCACTGAAGGGAGGTATATACTACTAGTCATACACCCCAAAAATCTATTTGTGCCACCTATTCAACTTGTCAGTCACCAGCTAGTAGGCTAGTAGCTACCATCGTGAGTTCACATCGTCACATGAAGGAGGAGTATGTAGGTACCTATTTAGCAATCGCACAGATGAGAGTTTTGCCACCCATCTTTCTTCAACGAGACCAAATCTGCATCATCTTAGCTCCTTCGGAAAGACGAGGTTTTCGTCATCACGATGGAGTGGACACGTCACACTGGGATTACGGTCCGCATGAGGTCACGATAGCTGGTGCGCCAGAGAAGTAAGAAGAAACAAGAAGAAACAAGGAGCGTAGGAGGCCCATTTTACCTACACGGGCAAGGCCGAAAGTTGCACAATGCCTCGAGTAAAACATCACCACGTTCCGAGTCTCCTTGCCGCGGCCCGCACAGACCAGAAAAAAACAAAAGTTTTTGCTTACTCAAGTACCTTTCAGTCAACGTGGAGCATGATTTGCGTATTGACGAAGTAGATATCATCTACTGGTTCGGATGACGAGTGAAGAGTGCATATGGGTGGGAATCTTTTTGTATTGTGTCAGACTTCAATCCAGGGCCGTTGTCCGGTGGCCCTGCTGCGGCCACAATGGCTCACGCACAAGCGTGCTCGTACGGAGACCGACAACTTTACGACATAATCACACACCTGCCCCTTCCTGCACCATGAGTTAGTTTGACGATAGTGGGGCGAATAACAGAAAATCAAGCAAGTTTCTTTATTCCTCTGCCAGTATAGCCGAGACGTCAATCAACTTCAGCTTGAGACATCTCTCCGTCTTGTCACCGAGAGGAACAGCTAACATCATGTCAGTAAGATACACGATCGAACGATGATGAGTGGGATCCAATGAAGACGTACTGTTCGTGACGACCAAGCGTTGCCACGGATCCAGCGGAGAACAGAAGGCTCAGCGTAGAGATTGTCGACGGGAACGTTGAAGAAGCCCTGGATTTGCGAAGCGTGCAAATCCACCCGTTTTTGTGCCACCTGACTCAGCTGAGCGAAGGTTTCATCATCGACGGGTTGCATATAGATGGTCTCCAGATGCGTAACCCTGAGAACCATACCCACCAACGTCGCCAGCTCGAGCAGTTCCGTAGTATGGGCTCCAAATGCTCAACTTCCGTAGCTTGGGCAACGTGGCAACGAATGCTGCCAGGGAATATGCTCAGCTGTTCCAGTTTTGGAAAGACGATGGAGAGAGGGCACTACCACGGCTCAATGAGTTGGTCCTTTTGCTCTCACGCGTCACTGGGGATCTCTAGGGGGGGGGGGGGTGGGGTCAAATCAAATGAAACGGGACGTCAATTTCCCTGGAGTCTCACTCATGCGTAATATTTTCAGGTTGGGAAGATGGAGGGCACCTCGTCGTACCATTGGGATAGAATCCCCACGAAGTCGAGATGCTCCAAAGAGCTGGCAGCGTTCTGAGGGAAAGACAGCATCTTCCAGGCTTCCTCAATTCATCGGTGCTTGGCAGAGGCTTGTGTGCATCGCAAAGTTGCCTAATCCTCGATTGGTTAGAGACTAAACTTTACTGCGTCATGATACGCTCGTCGCTTGGTCTTAAGACCACACCATCTTACCAGCAATTTGGGCGACGAGTCTACAGTGGTATCCTGGTTTGCCTCGATCCCAGAGGTATACATCTTCCAGGCAAAGCCGTCATTCTTTCACAGCTGTGCAATGTTCCCCAGTACCCAGACGAAGGTATCCCTAGCGTCGGTACTGGTTAGTGGTTAGCCACAATGTGCAGGCCTAAAAGGGCTTCGTATGGTTCACAGTAGGACATCTTACATCTAGAAGTTGAGGAGCCAATCCCAGAATCCATTCGGCATCCTTCATCGCATGGTCGAGTTGACCCATAGCCACAAACGTTGCAGCGCGGAAGTCCAAGGCCTCCATATGATGCAGATTGTCGCACTTTCTGAATGTTCTGCCAATGTCGCAATGATAGGTATACATTGCTTCTCTGTAAATAGAGTCCTGTTGGGTCGCGACATTCTTAAAATCTTTGCAAGTGCATCGGCCTCGTTTGAGGCCTCTGGCGCAGGGGCAGCTTCTCATGGCCTGTTGATCAAGAGAAGGAACATGTCAGACGAGTACTTCTTCAGATGTTCTCGAGTGCTACCATGACAACTCACGCTGGTGAAGAGGGCCAATGCACGCTTGTAGTTCTTGGCCTTATCTTCTTTAGCCGCGTACAAATGGCGGCCTGGCTGAATGACATCAGCCATCGTAGACTCAATTTTCGAATCTCGGCATGGAGACATGATGCCGTAGGAAGATTGCGAGAGCCCGCGTCGATCAATGCGTCAAGCGACAGACGAGTCGGTTTCTGTGGCAAGTGCCTCAATATGGGGACTGGGGACTTGGAACTTGATGGGATATTTCGATGCAAAAAATAAAACAGACTTTGGCTCCCAATGAGTTCTTCCTTCGAGACCTTGTGAGCTTTCTATACACATCAAGATTTTCGTAGAAGTGACCTCCTATCCGGAGTTCGGAGACGTTCTTTGCTATGACCCCTTAGCTTCTTTGTTGCATGAGCAGATCAGCGTTCGCAACGGAACACATCCCCGGGAACAGCTCACCGACGTGTTGTGTTCACAACTGTTTTCGCAGTGGGTTACGGGACAATTCCGGGATTGTTCAATAGCGAAGACTGGAGTAGACCCTTCCCTTGCAGGATGATCAGCTCGTGCGTTTCCCTCTGCGGTGACAGGATCTGGGCCGCCAGCGCGGCATCATAGCTTGACGGCCCTCTGCGATCTTTTCCTCCAGCTCGTCTGACACTTGACGTGAACGTAGAGAGATTAGAATAGTGATCCTCGATACGACGGGCAATGACGACCACGAACGTGAAGACAGGTAAGACGGATAGACGAAGGCGAAAACTTGCAGAGACTGATGCCACATTGCCAGGATTGCTTTAGGAAGCAATTGTATATGTCTCCTGGTGTGGTCGCTGTGAGGAATCGGATATCCCTACCGACCCGACCAAAAGGTCAGAACACTAAGCTAATGAGAACCAGCTTAGTGCGGGATATATAGGTACAGTGCAATGGACAGAGCGGTCGCGTAACCGTCACAGTCGCCAGACATGATGGAGGTACGACAAGACAAGAAAGAAGATCTGTAAAGCAGAGGATCAACTCCCCAAGAAAAGACATGAACAGGACTGAATGCTAGAGCGAAGAAAAGCAATAGAGGAATCTATACACATAGAGGCTCGGTCCGATAACTCGGAAGGAAAGAGCAGCGAATAACAAGCGAGGTTGCTCGCGTAACTTATGGCCGTGGCGCCCACCACTGGTCAAAAGTTGGAAGGAAGCAACCAAGAGTATGTCTTGCAGAGGGCGATGACCGTGAAAACGCATCTGGTTGTACATACAACAACCCTGTGCGCAGGTAGAAGCTTTGAGGCGGCTGGGACATACCTACATATGTACATGCAACATCAATCATGTGTGTCAATTTGAACATTGGTTACTCCTGCCAACGGCAGCTCGACAAGGTGTTATGGTGGGGGCAGCATGCCAGATCAGAAATCATGTCATGAAGCACGTGATGTTGGAGATCGTAGTGCTACCTGGTACCTAGGTACCTCCTAATGTGCCCAGGTACCTAATGTACAAAATGAAAATCCCGAAGGGACTCCCTACGGAGATGGAGTCGAATGCAGCTGCCTTGTCCCTCTAGTGTTTACTGTTGACTAAGTTACTAATGCTTGTCGTCTATACAACTGACAATCCATAGTTTAGTAGTTCCATCTAGACATTCATAGCCATTTTATCCAAATGGGCAAGTTGCACCATGCCTCGAGACTCGAGTAAAACACCACCACGTTCCGATCCCCCTCGGACCGAAACAAAGAAACGGGGTTTGCTTTACTTTTGGCCATGTTCTTTCTCTGTCATCTGGTGTTAATTAGAGGTTTAAAGTGTATTGGAAATAGTCTGGCTTTGGTCTTGATCTTCATTAGGGGTTTGTGTTGGTTCACGGCGGCTTTATAACGTCCAAGTTTCTCTTTCCCCATGCTTTGTAGACCTACATCGATCTCGGCTCTGTTCTTGCGCTCAACTTCATCCTCGCCAAGAAGCAAACCAGACGATCAATCCAGTACAGCGCCGTCACATGTCATCCTCCCCTCCCTTCTCTTCCCTCTCTTCCACCACGCCAACTCATATTCTCAGGCGGAC
This sequence comes from Claviceps capensis, assembly GCA_018360045.1. Classification (NCBI taxonomy): domain Eukaryota; kingdom Fungi; phylum Ascomycota; class Sordariomycetes; order Hypocreales; family Clavicipitaceae; genus Claviceps; species Claviceps capensis. The sequence goes on along the minus strand of SRPN01000131.1, from coordinate 19,796 downwards.
GCCGTGTGCTCCCGGACGTGATCCGCTGTAAAGACCGTGGTCGTGGTGGTCTTCATGATTCCGCCTCTTCCGGCGTAGTACGCCAATGGAATGTCCGCCGAGGTCTCCGTCTTTTGAATGCTAACGTCGTTGCCAAAAGTGTCAACATCGGTGCCGGTGCCGGTGCTGCTGCTGCTCTGCATGCCGCCGCACTGGTTTCCCTCGACGATCTGTGCGTGCTTTTTGCATCGAAATCTTCTGGTTCGCTTAGGGAGCTCGAGCGGCTGGTGGCGTATCCCTGAGCTGGTGACTGATTTTCGGACAACCTTGGCAATCATGGAGGCCATGGTCAGCTCTACGTGGAGCTTGACGATGTATACGACGGGGGCAAATTGCTCGTAGCTAGCAGGGGATCGTCAGCAAGAGACGCGATACCACATAGACTGTGGGCGTATCGTGTAATGTATATATACACACGTAGAACTCACAGGTACCTGGACGGCAGATTTAACATCCCTAGCAGCGCAGCGTCCATGCTAGTCGTCAGAACAACGAGCACGCAATTAAATCTGAAGAGCGGCCAGTACTTCTTCAAGCCATGGGAAATCAGCCGAAAGCGGACCAGATACAAAAAGGTCCCGTTGAGACTGAAATCCACCAAGAGGAAGAAGGTCTTGTCCACCATCTCAAACACGTCGTTGAGGTGCTTCTGCATAGGCGTCGCCTTGCCTTCGTACGCGGCGGGCCATATCACACAGACGCCGACGTTGATGCATCCAATCATGACGAAAAGACACCATTTCAACAACCGCGCTTTGCGCTTGTTGATCATGATGAGGCTGACGCGATTGGCAATGATTTGGGAGAGAAGCTGAGTTTGGATGGCCCAAAGTCCGACTATTGGCGAAAGAAGCCCCCAAAGGGACACGAGTCAATAAAAGAAACGATAGAACCGGAAGCGAAGAAGACGACGAATAAAGGAAGGGAGCAATCGGGGCAGATTAGCTTGCCTTCCGCGAGCCGTGGAAGTATATGGCTTCATCTTACTTGTGCCAAAGTACAGACCGGTGCTGCCAGGTATGACTTCCGTCAGATACAAGTAGGTCACGATGGCAAAGACAAAGTTGACAATGGCCTCGATCCATATCATGTATAGATAGGCATTCTGGTATGACCGCGACTGGGCTTGGCTGATAATCTTTCGACTTTGCCGGACAATCTTGACCAGCGTCAGCGGGAACACGCCGATGAAGATGCCGAAGTAGATGGCTGCTAAATCGATCATGGTGGTTAAATATGTGAAGAAACTCGAGGCGGCATCAATTCCAATGTCTTCTGTTTTTCTTGCTTTTCTTGTCTGATGCAAATATACATACATACATACACACGCGCACATGCAAAGTCCCTTTCCTCTCTCCGACGAATGAGCTCGGTGTCGGTTCACGATGAGGAGCAGGCAACAGAGGCATGCGGTCCGATGCCGTATAGCATTGTGTTCGGCCCAACAGCATCGCAGCCTCTTGGCGAATTGGTCTGTTCACCGGTCTAGCTCACACTCCGACCTACATTGCTGTGTGGAGGGAATGGAGTCGACCACCGAGAAAGTGATCTCGACCTCTTTATTTGGTGGGGAAATTGCTGTGGCTGATTAATGTATATATTGTGTGGACGCCTTTTTGCTGCGCTCGATGTGCTAGCTCAAAGCAAAGGCGTCTTAAGCTCACTTTCAGCCATGAGCCGGGACCACCATACCAAGCACCCGGGCCATGCTGACGTTGCCGTCGGTTGCTGCCAAGCTCTATGCCAAAAACACAGCCATCCCGGCAGTCTAGATGTTAGGACTCAGGAGTTAGGAGTTAGGACCCATAATCTCGGCGTTCAGTCGCCCAACGTGCCAGTCAGTGGCAGGCTGCAGCGCTTCAACTCCAGGCGAAACTAACACGCGCCGTCTGGAAACTCCAATCGAAACTTAGCAGTGGACGAAACAGCCGCGCCTTCTCACCAGTGTTGTACGGAGGTTGCGAGCCAGACTTTCGGCTTTCCATTCAGGTTTCAGGGCCTCTCAGCCTCTCATTGATAGAACTTCCTGGTGTGTTGACATGTGCATTTGGTCCTTGGTACCCTCCGTGTGGACCTCCGTGCAGCTCCATCATTGTTCACGCACAGATCAACACTGTGGGATTCGAAAGTCGCTTCGCGGGGCAGTCATGAAAACGCCAGACACGCAAGTTGAAGCAGCGACAAGTGATGAGCTGTGCTGGACGGTATAACCTCGTCTCTCATTGACTGCGCTGTTTCATCGCGGCTATGGCGTTCTGAGGAAGTGTATTTGTGTAGACAGTTGCCTCGTGATTCGTGAGTCGTCCAAAGTCCCACGATCGGCGAGGAAGACATTTTGGTAGCGGTCCGGGCCAGAACGCCGTAAGTAATGGCTTGTGTCCGGCGCTAGAAAGCTGAAACCTGTCACAAAAGTGCCCGCTCGACGTGCAGCATTTGATCCGTGCCAGTCCCTTGCATCCATTATATCTGGCTGAGTGCTGTAGCCGGTGGTAACAGGCGTATGCTCCCTAGAGTAGCTCAGCGGCGCCACAAGGAGTCGGTCGCTTTCAGTTGACGTTGAAGTCGAGTCACGAGTTGTCTCCGACCCCTGGCAGTTTGCCATATTTGGCTCCACTCGATTGCACGGCGCAACTTCAGTGCCTGAATCGACGGCATGTGGTACATATTGCTTAAGGTATGTGAGGAGGGAGAGATTGTCGCATGAATCATGCAATCGATGGAAAAAATAGTTGCAAAGTCTGTGAAAAGCCGCGCCGCAGGGGAATCGGCCAAGAGGTCATTCCTAAAATGGCAGGCAGGCAGGCACGTGACCTGATCATGCTGGAAGTTTGGAACCATCCTGGAGACCGGCTCCGTGAACTTCAAGGTTCAACCAATGATGCCATGACAATCCGTGGGATCCCGGATTCCAACACAGGCAAGTTGCGGTCCCCATGCATCTCAGGCTGCAAAGAGGGACGAATCGGCCTGCGATGCATCTCACGGCCGAGTGCGGGAGCAGCCGCTCGGACGACCGGCGATGCCATCATAAGTCTGGCTCCATCAGGCATATCGATCTGCATCGATGCCGTCTGCGTCCGAGAGCATGCCTTGCACAACATCACAAGACGGGAGAAAGAAGACGTCAGAGCGCTGCTGTACAACTGTGGGCTCGTCTGCTCCAGCCAATGCAACATGGCAAAACACTCAGCCGCGATTCGGACGGCCTCTACCTACGCAGAGTGGGTTAACAAAAAGAAAGGCCAACAAGCATTGCAGCCAAAAGGACAGCAGAAAGGCAGCACAAGGGGTAGCACATGGGCAGAAAATGGGCAACAGATGGACAAAAAAAAATGTCAGCAAAGGCCAACACGTTACGCGAGAGGAGGATCGGTGATCGGTGATCGGTGATCGGTGAGGGCCCGTGAGGGGTCGGCGTGGATTACGCGACCAGACGCCATGCCAAAAAAACAACAACCCAGCCTCGTCCACCACAGCGAGGCCCTTCCTCCTTTTCGTCTTGAGGCGTTGCTCTCGAACTGTTGTTTGATCCACGGAGTAATAGCAAAGACGATAGGCTGCAAGATTAGCACTTTGAGTTGCCAGCTTCCGTCCTCCCGTCCCTACTCCTGCGCAAAATGCGACTAGCCTCACGAACCAGCCGCGTCCACCACGCCAGCCGCCGTTGAGAAGAAGCGAACCATGGTAGCCAAAATGAGCGAAGCGCGGCCAAGACGGCTCAAGAGCGTGCCCGAATCGGTGCGCGAACGTGAAACGTTCAAGTAAGTCATGCAGTCATGGCCAGTTTATTCTCGGCTACATACCTACTTTGAACAATCCTGACGGACGGGGCCGACGGGTCCAAACCCACGCGATAGATACTACTCGGCTCTGCGAAACGGCACAGCCACATCCAGTGAGAACGGTCCACCACGCACAATTGCAAGCTCGACCTTGACAAGCTCTGAGCTTACAAGCTGCGACGACGCTGTTCTCACCGCCCTTGCTCAAGCTGGTGTCTTTCAGACAGGCACTGATCGATCGCTCATCTCCCTATTCGACGCCAACCATCAATACATTGTCGCGGAAGCAACAGCCTCATCACGTTTGGTGCCGTCTGTGAAGAGCGAGGATTGTCAGGAGCCGCTCTGGTTATGTGGCACGTCCGTGTTGCGCAGTCATGGCGTGTGCGAGTACAGTCTTCTCGGCGGAACCGCCCATGGCTCTGCTGACGATGCGACCGCATCGGCCGAGGAGCTTCCTCTCACCATCGCAGACGACTTGGTCACCGATCCTCGGTTCCGTTCCAGTCCTTACTGCCAGGCGGGAAGTTTGTGTCGCTTTTACGCCGCGGTGCCCATCCGAACCAGGCGCGGGATCAATATTGGGGTGTACTGCGTCCTCAACGATACCCCTGGCAAAGCCTGGACCGAACACAACACCCAGACCCTGCGCGATATCTCACGGCTCATTATGGATTATCTCGAGTCCAAACGATTGGGAGAATTGCATAGACGAAACATGCGCATGACTCGAGGCCTGGGTTCATTTATCGAGGGCAAATCAACTTTGTCTGGCTGGCAGTCTGGTCCATACGAAGCCGCTTTTATCGATTCACCCGCCATCGAGGGTGCCCTCAACGCGAAACAACAAGCCGAGGAGGAGACACAGACCGAAAGCTCCGTCACCGCCTCTCTGTCGAGATCAACTCAGCCATGCTCATCATTATCAACATCAGCGTCGATGTCACAGCAATCGTCATCGTCACCTGTACAAAACTTTCAAGCCTCCTCAAGTCGTACAGGCTCCTCGCGATGCGACAACAAGCAAAAACCCACCGCAAACGGGCAGGGCGTATCCAACTATGACACTCCGACTAGCGTGTTCTCCAAGGCTGCAAACATTATCCGAGAGTCTACCGAGGTTGAGGGCTGTGTCTTCCTGGATGCGACAATGGAGGGGTACCGGTCGCCATCACAGACTATGAACGGATTCAACGAACACGACTCCTTGGCCACCACGAGCAGTAGTGACGAGAGCTCAGATCCTGGGACTGGCAGCGCGCTCTGGTCGTTCTGTGGCGTGCTTGGGTATTCCACTTCGGAAATGTCCAGCATCGATGGGGATGATCCGAAGCAATTGGCCACGGCTCTCCCGCAGAAATTTCTATCCAAACTTTTGAAGAGATATCCCAAGGGGAAAGTCTTCAATTTTGATGCAGATGGTGTACTTCAGACGTCGGATTCATCTGAAGACGATGGGAATTATTCATCGTCACCGGACTCTATAGACGCGGCGAAGTCAAAGGTAGTCGAGGCCCCTGACAAGGCGGCTCATATCAGCAGCACACGAGCCAAGATTCCCAAGAAGCCGTGGGCTCCTCACCAGGAGGGCAGCGTTTTGTTCAAAGCCTTCCCTGGAGCTCGGAGTGTGGCTTTCACGCCCGTGTGGGATGCAAGAAAAGATCGATGGTATGCTGGCGGCTTCATCTTTACCAATATTCCCACTCGGAATTTCACAGTCGAAGGCGAACTGAGCTATTTGAGGGCCTTTGGAATCCTCACCATGGCGGAGGTGCTACGCGCCAACGATTCGCAGGCAGACAAGGCCAAGTCGGATGTGTTGGGGTCTCTTTCGCATGAGCTCAGATCGCCTCTGCATGGGATTGTGCTCAGTGCTGAGTTGTTGAGCGACACGAAGCTGAGTGTCTTTCAAGGCAACGCCGCCCACACGATTGACGTGTGTTCTCGTACCCTTCTCGACACCGTAGACCACCTGCTGGACTATTCCAAGATCAACAGCTTTCGGGGCAAGAATACTAAATGCAAGAAACCCATGGGATCTAGCGGGGCAAACGGGGAGAAGAAACTTGCGCCGATTGCTGTAATGGATGATGTAGGGACGACTACGCCGACGCCGACGCCCGCGAACACGAACACTCCCACGACACGGTATGGTGAAAAGAATCTCTCCTGCAACACTCGACTAGACCGTCTTCTGGAGGAAGTCACAGAAAGCGTCTTCGCTGGGTACACTTTTCAATTCCTTTCCGTCTCGCGAACTGCTAACGACCGAACTGAGCCGATTACTCGCGACTTGATGGCCAGCCAGCAATTACACCCCCTACAAGCCATTGTCAAGTATGACCCCGTGCCAGCAACCGCAAACGGTGGCCCCAGCCAAGATTCCAGAGAGGTATCAGTCATCTTATCCATTGATGCCCGCCAAAACTGGTCCTACTTTATTCAAATCGGAGCCATCCGGAGAATCGTCATGAACATCTTTGGGAATGCCTTGAAATACACGGCGCGCGGCACCATTGACGTCTCCCTCACACAAGAACGACGCTGCATCCACCGCGGCAGCAGAAAAGAAAATGTGGTCAACTTTACCGTTCGCGATACCGGCAAGGGAATTGGCCGCGATTTTCTCCAGCATGGGCTCTTCCGGCCGTTTAGTCAGGAGGATGCCTTGACGCCGGGGACGGGTCTTGGCCTTAGTCTCGTTAAGCAGATCGTGTCGCAGCTCCGTGGGGATGTCTTGATACGCAGTCAAGTCGGTGTCGGCACAACGGTATCGGTTTTGCTTCCGCTGGAGCAAGTTGCGCAGTCTCCGGAACGGCCTCTGCTGGGGGGGTCGGACGATGATCAGGTGTTTGAGGATCAGGTGCGGGATCTCAAGGGCCTGCGTGTTGGTATGTCGTTATCCCATCATGGGAGTAGCGGCAACAGCAATGGGGGCATATCGGACTGGCAGAAGTGCGTGCCGAATATCTGCAGCGAGTGGCTCACTATGGAGGTTGTGCCTGATATTTCCAGCACAACCAAGGCGGATCTTTTGCTGTGGTCGTATGATGCGCTGCCGAGTGTGTCGGAGGACATGCAGGCGCTGGCGAATAGTCCCAACGTGGTCTTGTGTCCGAATGCGTTGGTGGCGTACCGTCAGTCCAAGCTGTTTGAACTGGCAGGATGTGCTCCGGTCTTTGAGTTTATCTCTCAACCGTAAGCTCCCCCTTTTTTCCCTCTACTTTCTTCCTTCTTGCCTCCCTCTTGCTATCAGTTTTTGCCTCATCGAATACTGCTAACCAACAATTGTCTACTAGAATCGGCCCAAGAAAATTGGCTAGGGCACTGCTCCTCGCCTACACGCGCTGGATGAGCGTCTCCGAATCATCAACAAATACCTACGCACTCCCCCTAGCAGCCTCACGGCCCTATGGACCACGCAGGACACAAAGCTCCTTCACCATGACAAATTCTCGCCTCTCACAAGATACCCCCTTTGCTCATCAAACTCAAAGCACCACCACCACCACCGTCTCAACCCCCACAGGCCATGATGATGACGATCACGATCACAATCACGTCGGCAACGATAAATCAGTCTTCCCCCCCAACGCAAAGGATGTAAACCCGGGAAACCTCCCCACACCAGGGGAGTCCCCCTCCGCAGAAGGAGTCCCCACCACTTCCCCCCCCGCCGCCCCCGCCGCCGCTACCAAATTCCTCCTCGTCGACGACAACCACATCAATCTCAAGGTCCTCTCCACATACATGAAGAAGCTCGGCCTAGAGTACGACACGGCCGTGAATGGTAAAGAAGCCGTAGATTTATTTTGCGAGGCCCCCTATACGTATTGCTGCGTCTTGATGGATATTTCCATGCCAGTCATGGATGGGTTCGAGGCGACGCGGTGTATCCGTGCGCATGAGGACCATGAGAATATGCAGCGTGTGCCTGTGATTGCGCTTTCGGGGTTGGCGTCGGAGGAAGCGCAGAGAGAGGCGCTGGGGAGTGGGATGGATTTGTTGCTTACGAAGCCGGTTAAGTTGAAGGCTTTGGGGGGGATATTGGAGTCGATGGGGGTGTTGGGTGGCTGACGTAGGTACTCTGGAGTCCGTACATATGTGATACATACCTATTTACCTACTGTACGGACTCCGGAGTACGGATTCGGAGTACTCCGCAGATAGAGGCTAATGAGATGGGGGAGAGGCCGTACGAGATGGGGAAACGGGCATGAGATGATGGAGAACTTGACCAGGTTTGAATATTGTGATGAGCGCTGCTGCGAATTTTAGCTTGCGGCGTTTTTGTTTTTTTGGGAATTTTGGGAATTTTGGGAATTTTGTGGCTCTGGCGTATCCGTATGCCTACCTGCTTAAGTTTAGCGGGAATCAGGCATTGCGGTGGGCGCTCGTGTTTGGTGGCATTTATTTTGTATTCCGTAGCGTAGCGTCCGTGGAAATCAATCAATCAATCTTAGACTCTGTACCTTGATGGGACACTTTTGATGGCATGTTTGTTTCCCCCCCCCTTGTGTCTTGGGAGTTGTGAGTTATGAGTTGAGTTCTCGCCATACGCACGAAAAGAGATTCTGGCGGCGGAGATACATAAGATACATACATACCCAACGCACATTGAGGAAGTTGGAGCAGAGCAGACCTGAGACGAGAGCAGTTCTGGATCTGTGTTTCTTTTCCTTTTCCAGTGACAATAGGTAGTAGGTAGGTATGGTGAATCGGGATGGGGAGTCGGGGACGTGAAAAGTGATCTGCATGCACCAGAACGGACCCAGCGTTCGCGTTTGCGGTGGGACGACGGGGACGATGTTAACGATGCAACTACTTCTTTGGCTGCATTTGCCATCTTCCATCAAGTCACATGTTGTGGCCTATCGTTCGTACATCTCCGTATATTTTGCCGTGGTGGATAATATCAGTCTTGCCTGGCGTCCCCCCCCCCCCCTTTGACAGGGGTCATTTCCTAAAATAGCTTGACTTATTGCTCATCATCGTCATCGCCTTCTTTGGCTTCTTCTTCTTGATTATTCTTTTGTTTCTTCTTCTTTCTCTTCTTGTTCCTAGATATGTAATCATTCTTCTCGTGCTCCTCTTCTTAACATTCGTATTATTGCCTTCAAAGCAATCCTCCTCGGTCAATATTCCGAATCCTCGGAATTTCCCTCAACGACAACGTTCCAACGCCCCCGTCCCCCGCGAGACACCCATAACCAAGCATAACCATCCCGACCTCCCCCACCAAACACTTTTTCATGGCAACGGACCCTGAACGGGGGTGTGTGTGTGTGTGTGTGTGTGTGTGTGTGTGCGTGTCTGTGTGTGGTTGTAACTTGTACCGTTCACCGTTGAAGCTTGAAGCTTGGAGAAGGAAAAAGGGGGGTAGGAATAAAAAAGATCCCAAAAGACCCCTCAAAGCGGGGAATACAACACACACGCGCGCGCACAACACGCACAAAAAAAAAGAAAAGAAAAAAAAGAGATCATGTCCAATTTATCCGCGCGCGACCCCATACCATTGTCAGTAACGGTGGTGTCGTAAAAAGTCCGCGCCATCGTAGTGTAGCCTGTGGGTATGCACCTACTCCTAGTCATGTACACATGTATTCCATAAGGAAGGATGGTTCGATGGATCGATGGAATGGACCCCTTAAGTTTGCGAAACGGAGCTAAGATGTGAAAGAAGCAAAATGGAAGAACACCCCCAAGGGCAGTGCACGTGGCGCTTCTTTTTACCGAGTAATGGAGTATACGGACTCCGTATTTCCTTACCACCTGAGTTGGCACTGCAGTAACAACCCGGCCCCCTCTCTCTCCCCACAACTATGTACTATGATAGGGATCGACCTCCTATTATCTACGACACGAAAGCAAGCAGATAACCTGAAAAGCGATTTGTTTACTCATCGTGCGTTTGTCCTGCGGGCGCATACATATTGCATATACGTGTCCACGAGGGAGACTGGGATTGGTCCAATGTACGAAATAGAGTTACGTCACCTGGGGACAATAGACGCGGAGTACATACATATATACATATCTACATAGCATGGGAAAGTCCGGTTTGCTCGGAGCGGGCCCCCGAAGATAAAGTGTGCCGAGGCGCGCCGGACGAACGACAGATCGGGGATGCTTTGAGTTGATGGAAAGGCGGTGAAACGGGAAAATGGAAGTTGGGGGCGGAAAGGGGGTAAGAGATTCAGGCCAGATGGGGTGCTCTGTCACATCATGTCCGCCGGTCCGGTGGACAACTAGGAGGACACTCCGTCATCTTTGACTTCTCGGGAGGATCTAACGTTGGTGGGATGAAACTCGGGACACGGACGGGGACATGAACACGGATACACAAAAAGGAAGAGCGGTAGAAGCTTCTTCTATCGGTCCATCGTGCATCGTACATCCAATACGTGAGCAATCTCTATTCATCTGCGCCGCCACCGATTCTTGACTCGTACATTCTTCGACAGACACCGAAAAAGGGCATGTCCCACGCCGGAGAACTCCTCCACACCGCATGCTGGACTTGGGGACGCTTTCCGTAAGCTGGACGATGCGTCATCGGTTTGCTGCGACGGCCAGACGTTTTCAGCCTAGTATTCGACAACCGACAGAAACTGATATCCCAAACCGATCGCATAATATGCCACGCGTGTATATGTGGTACCGGGCCAGGAAGCGGAGGATTCTATCCACTCCTGCATGAACCATTTCTTCCACGTTCTTGGTGACTCGCGTCTTACCCCACGCCCTCTCGGCAGAAGGAGCAAAAGAAGTGGCGGGATGGGAGCGGGGGAAAGCCAAGATGCATGTTCATGCAACTCTATTCGTTCTTGCGTCACGTGGCGTCAATGCTGCATGGCGTCGCATGGCGTTGCATGGTTTCCCTGCCCCTCGCCTGGACAGGCCATCATGGATTCATGGCTCAACCGCCAACCTTTCTGCGTCACTCCCGTGCCAACCGTGTGTTGTACACTAATGCCGCCACTCCTGTCCTGGGCTGGCCCAAGCTTTGCAGTGATGCCCCAAATTATAACTCAAAAACAAAAAGGACCGGTGAAACTCGAGAGAAACGATGGAAATAAAAAGACGGGGAAAGAAAAGATAATAATGACAAGACGAGTCAGGAAGGGCACGCAGCAGGGATCGCAGTTCAAATCGACCTCTGCAGACTCAGCGCCGATGCTGAGCTTGTCCCGGAACTCGTCGTCGTGTGTGTAAGCATGGGCGGCACAGCGTCGTCTTCCCTCTGGCGCTTGTCAAATTCCTTCAAGAATGTACAGACAGTGTTGAGCGGCATGTACTCGAGCAAATGCCGCAGCTCGTTGGGGAACATTTCGGCCCCGTGATCCTTGATGTCTTCATTGACGCGGTTCAGACGCAGGATCTGTTTCCAGGATACAATCTCGTCGGCCACCAGAAAGGCAGGAAAGCGGGCCAAAGCCATATCGTCCAGGATCCATGCATTCCTAAAGTATGGCCGGGTGAGGAAAGAAGATATTGCCCTGTAGCTCGGCACATCTCGCGGGTCTGTGACTCCTTCGGGAATGTTGCTCAAGTGCGCTACCGGCCCCATCCATTGCATGATGGGGGCGTAGTTCTCCGGATGAGCCTCTCGATCACCTGGTTCGCCAAAGTTGACGGGCATGCAGCTATCCCACGCGCGAATGATGTCGATGGCGAGGTCGGAGGTATCATCGGCCGGTCCCAACCATCCAATGACCATTTGCGCGTGGCGGTATGCTCGCACCAGGCTAGAACGCCGCTCGGCCTCCTCCTTGGCATCTTGCCGATTGATACAGAGCAGATCGAGCCATATGCGCAATGGGGGCGGCGAATTTCCTTTGGAGGACGATGAGTCGCCAAGAATTTGCTTGGCGTTCTTGAGAAGCGATCGGAGCCAGCCGGGGATCTTGTCAGAGCGCGACTGCGGCGGTGACCGCGACGGTAACTGCGACTGAAGCTGGGGCTGCGACTTCGAATGCGATTGCGTCGGCGACAGTGACTGCGGCTGCGACGGAGACAATGATACCTTGGTGTGAGACGTGGCATCGGTTACGTCTGGGCTCTGGCCATCCCGGCGACCAAGAAAGAGGGACCGGACATGGCGGAGGGCCTCGGCGACATTCAAGGGCACAGCAATTTTCGATCCATTGACTTGCATGTATTCGTAATGGGTGACGGTACCGTAGAGCGTAGACAGACCGGCGAACTCAGGGTCATCGTCGAGTCGCTCGTGGACCAATCGACACACGACGCGCTCGTTGATGTCGTCGGTGAGCGGTGGCTGCACCTCGAGGAGGCGAATCTCGTTACGGTTCCGGTTCAGCGGGCGGTAGCGGATACAGTTTGTAGAGGCAAATTCAGACGGCGCCATGTTTGCCTGTGCAGGGCGGCATCTGCTGCATGTGGCCGGACCAAGATATCGAGCACAACGGACGGCAGTGCGCGCGGATGGCGTGATGGCGTGTGGCGCGCGGATGGCGGATGGGCGGATGGGCGGATAGACGGGTTCTCGCGTCGGTGTGTGTGCGTGATGTGGTTCTTGATGACGACCAGCAGCACTCGAAAAATCTGGTCACGGAATTTTTGTGGTATTATGGAGCACATGTTTGGCCACGAAACCCTCGTTGCTTGTTTGCCTCCGTTGAATCCAGTATCATTCCATTTCTACCGCGCTCAAGGGCTCGCCGGCCCGCGTGCATTGGGGCGCCACACCCACCTTTTGACCACGTTAGGGTCCATTCACAAAATCTGGCCAGGGGTTTGCGACACGGGGTGCACCACGGGTTGCAACACCACCGGTGCCAGAGTCCGCGTCGGGCCTCGTGGAATCGTCGGAAATGTGAACGGGGGTGAGATCCGCGACATGCTATGTACAACCTCGTCGTCGTCGTCGTCGTCGTCGTCGTCGACAGCAGCAGGAGGCACGCAAGGAAGGGCATGGAGGAGGCATACTCCGTAGAGAAGACATGGAGGGAGGGAGAGGACTTACTCCGTAGAAGCAAGAAAGGAAGACGTGGTATGGAGTCATGGGCATGGACTAGGTTGCCTTGTCCGTGCCAGGGGTTGCACCGCCAGTCTGGGTCGGCTTGTTGGCGTCGATGGAAGGAGCGATGGGCTATGTAACATGTTACAATGGCCCATGGACCATGACATGCATGATGCCACTGTCAGACGGCCTGCCAGCTGCCAAGCTGTCCGCCAGCCGTAACAACTGCTCCTGCTACAGTAGCTCAAGTTCTCAACCAGCACCATAATATTCGTCGGTTGACAATCTAGCATTCCATGACTCGGCCTTTGTCTCTCCTCGACAAGAACAAGATTGCCCCGCATTCAACTCACGTCTTTATCAGCCGCAATATCCTTGACCACCAACACTCGTCCTGGTGGCATCTCTATGACGAGGAAGGTAGTGCCGGCGCTCTCCTGGTCACATGCCATCTCCCGACCTCTGTCGGGGTTCCAAATTCCCCATGCCGATATCGAATGTGCCACGTTGAGCTAGGTACATTACATGATTGCAGATCATGGAATGGGCTGGCAATGTGTTTGCGGATTCAACCGGAGGATTTACACTGTCTCGTTCGCCAGGTGGGAAAATCGCCTTGCCATCTCCTGCGCTTGGGTCATCCCTGCCCATTCCTTTACCTTTGGATGTGGCTTGTCTTCCGATGGCAAGACAAACTTACCAAGATCGGCGAAGACGTGCTAGTGCATGAGAACCAAGAAATTTCCCGCGACCCGAAAATAAGGTCCGGCGAGATGCCTTGCAGTACCTAGGTAGGTAGTCGTATAGACGTCGGTGAATCGGCCGTCGCATTCCTGGAGTTAGTCTGGTTGAATATGTCTAACAGTTTATATATATTGTGACGGAAGGAGCGTTAAAGTTTCTGATGCATATCCATGGCTTTTGACGTCGTTCACACTTACACGATAGAACTTCAACTAACCTGCTCAACCGTCCTCGTCCTCCTGCCGCCTTCTTAGATGTTCAATTTCTTTTGCCTCGACTGGCTTCCCAGCCGGCAGGTCTGCTGGAACAACCATTCTCTCGAGGGGATCAACATCGAGGTCAGGCCGATAGAGCGGCATGCCCTCCCCGGCACAAGCAGTCGAACTGCAATCTCCCCATACTTCTGGGGCCAGGTTTCGTTGACTCAGTCGGTGCTGAGGAAAGCCTTTGACTCTTTGTCCTCCAAACTGCCGAGCAACAGTTCTGAACCGTTCCCCGTGCACGCCGGCTACTCAGAAGCTAGAGATCTGTTTGGTCAGGGATCTGTGGCGGATTTGAGGAAGCTTTCTCTGCAAGCAAGGGACTTGGTGACCGAGTTGTTTGCCAGCATCGATGGCGGCTTCGCGGGCCACGAGCTATACGGCGACAAGGAAGGCAAATCACTAGGAACGGGACGGCCCAGACTCGTCCCCTTGAAACTGTCGTCACAACTCGAGCAATGGAAACAAGAACAGCACAGATTGGGCAACATACTGCCCCCCAAGGGTACCGGATTGAGTCGAGTTTCGTCTCAAATACTAAAAATCTTTGGCGCAGAGCACTGGCCCGAGGCCATGCAAACCAACAACGCCCTGTTCGGATGCGGGATTGCCAGCCTGCTCATTGGTGCCGCCAATGTGCGCACCATGTTCTCCAACTACGTGACCGACATGGTCTTCTATTACGAACATGGGTACAACTACGTCTTTCCATCTCTCCATCGATTGCTGCACCAGGGCCTGACGGATCGTCGTGCGCTGCGCACGCTGGGCGGCCGCCAGCGCCGGCAAGCCGTTTGTATCGGCAAGGATTACATTCAGACCAAGATTGGGCTCGAAGACGAATACAAACAATGTCTCAAGGACCGCGCCGCCCAGCTAGACCGCCGCGCCGCACAGATTATTTCTCTGTCGGAGAGCAGCTTGCTTGGCATGGCAGCAGAGTCGGTGGCACGGGGGTTCGATCCCGCCGCCGTCATGAGTGACTTGGTCTTCAGTTCGCCGGGAACCGATGTGGTCGACGTGGGCTGCGATCTGGTCAACAGCGAGGTCATGAACTCCTTTCTCAACGTCAGCGACATCACCAGCTCGGGCATCGTGAGTGAGGAGGTGCTGCGCAGGATTTACGACGCCTATGCCGCCACAGGGGCGAGAATGTTGACCCAAAGGTGGCACGAGCCCGTCGCCCGAATGTGTGCAGCTTTATATACATGGCATATTCACAACGATCGACACATGTTCTTGCGCCGCGCCATCCTGGGCTGGCCCAAGGCCCGCAAAACCCCCGCACAGCCCCAATGCGAGGCCGACTTTGACGAGGTCTTTGACGAAGACTACCACACCACTGGCTTCAGCAGGGCGCTTCCTACCGAGTACGCATGCAACGGAGACGAAACCTGCGACCATGTACGTCGATTCCTGAGACATCACCAAGACCCGCTACTCCGAGAGCTGTGGCGGTCCCTCGTTACCGGCGTTCTGGCGTACGTCCGGCAAGGAAAAGTTGACGCTCAGCACGAGGAATACCTGGCCGAGGCGTCGCGGCTTTGCATGGCCCAGCTGTTTTCCAGGGGATCTGTTCTTGAAATGGTGTGGCTGATCGCGCATGCGAATCATCATGCCTGGCAGGTAAATTACCTATTTGAGGCGGCCATGTTTGGAAGCATCCTGGACGGGGGCGAGCTGATAGGCAAGCTCGACCGGCAGGAGAATGCGGATGAGAATTGCTCCACTGAATTACTTGTATTCAAATGTTGAGCATCTTACGCTACGTCCTCCTTTTTTTTCTACTTACTTTTTTTTGGAGCATCATGCCCATCACGCGTTGCTCTTACGTCATTTTTCATTCATTTATGCAAGCGGAAGATTCTTCGGGGTAGAGACGACTTCGACGCACATACATAGAAAGCGCAGCATTGTTCCTTTTACTATTCTTTTACTACTCCTCACTATTCCTTTATTTCTTTACTATGATGTATTAGATTTTTTTACTTCTTACTCTTTTTTTTCAACCCCTCTACTACCTCTTTTACAGCTCCTTTACGTCTCGTCTCCTGTACAACTTTTAACGACCTTTCAAAATCTCACTCTACTACTCCTTCCTTTACTATTCCTCGGATCTCTACTACTCAACGACTCCTCTGTAGCTTTTTTTCTACTCAACATCAATCCTTCTATCACTCGCTACCCTCTTTCCTACTCTACCTCCTTCCATCCTCGAACATGGGCCATGCGGCGATATGCACACAGCAGTGCTAAGATGCGATTGCGGCATGGGGCGCGAGTGCTTCGGGTCCATTTACTAGATATTTTTCGTCTCAGGCAGTACTAGGACACCGATCTCTTGCAGCCGCCAGCGAGCGGATGTCGTGCAGCGCTTTTGACTTGTACTTTGTCGCAGGTGTCGCTGTAGATGGCTGCCCACGCTGATCAATGGCGGCATGGCCACATGCAGTACTATTAGAAGCAGCACGCTGCACAAGTAGCATAGCAACAGCAATTGAAACAATTTCTTAAAGGGCAATTTGCGTCTGAACTGTCTACGTACCTGAGCGAGCTGGGCTGAGGAAAAGGCCAACCAACGACAGACGAGGGGTCTGGCTGGATCAGGCATTGTCTGTGCTGCGCCTCGGATGCGCGTCTCGGGATGGATGTCTCGGCGGGTGTACCGTGTGACGCAGGCACGACGGAACCGGAAAGCCAGCCGAAACCCGGCCCCGAACCATGCTTCATCTGCTGCATGCAACACGTGATGCAGACAGGGCCATAGCCCATAACATAAGACGGGGGGGGGCTCATCCGAAGCTGCTGCACGCTGCATTGCACGTGACTGGCCCAGCTGCAAATCTGCATCCCCCACTTCCTGGGGCAGCGACAGCCAATGAAAGCATCGCACCTCTTCCCCACAACAACACTCGGCCATTGTTGACGGGTACATGCCTTCTGGTGACAGCGCCGGCCGCGGATTTGGTCTCTTCTTCACTTTCTTCTGCACGATGCTTACGGAGTACTCCGTACATACAGATGATACAGCCAATAGTGCGTCTTCAAACCCTTGTGCGCTTCAAATCGCCCAATCGCCAGTTCTTCCCCCCCCCGTCCGGCACCTTTCCAGCCCACACACCATCTCGCCCGTCTTCTTTTCTTTCTTTTCCATCTGCAACAACGACTCCCGCCAAGTACGTTTTGTGCCCGTACGAGCCCTTCGCGCGCTGCGCATCCATACCTCTCCCGCGGTGTGCGAACGCCGTCCTCCGATATACATACAACCTTTTATACTTGGTTTTGGAGGATAGCTGGTGGACACGATGACGAATCAGGTCCAGCTCGTAACTTCCAAGATGAAGTCTTGTCCTTCTTAGGAGGCCATACGCGACCTGCTTGTGGACGCGGCGTTTGATTCGGATGCGAATTGAATGCCCGATACTTCAACTTACGGCACTCACGTTTAGCGATTATTCAACTTGATCGAAACTTGTACATCTCGAAAAACTACACCTAACATTACACGGTGACGACGTCCGAAACATACATCCCTCTGCTTCCTTAACTTTCACCGCTTGGTCGACATTCTGTATCGAGCTCCGGCATTGTGCTTGTCCCGCAGATACAGTCCAGACGTTCCTTGATCGTGGATTATCGCCCGGAATTTACTTATACGATTGATACTTTTGACGATGGCAATCAAGAGGAATCCTCGCGCGCACTCAGACGAGACAAATCGCAATCATCACCATTCTCAAGAGGGGAACCAGAACCAGCACCAAATGGCGTCTGCCTACGTCTCCAGGAGAAGTTCGTGGAACTCTTTGAAAGATGACTTGATGCACGCGGTGCAGGATCTGGAGGCAGGCCAGATGAGTGGCGCGGCGGCTTTTGACTCGCCGATTATGTCGAGCGCACAACACAAGACCTCGAACAGCAGCACGGAAATACCTTTGACGAGCACTTCGGGTAAAACACCCGCAGAGAAACCATGTAAGCGCCCTCAGTGATGCCCACAGCTGTGATCTTGTTGCTTGACCATGCGACTAACGTAGAGACAACAGCCGCTTCCACTTCATCGCCACCGTCTCCCTCATCGCCATCCTTCTCAGACTCGTCCCGGCACCCCAACCCAGTGTCAAATAAACACCCCGTCAATTTTGGTCCAGTAATTCATGGTGTATACAGAAGCAGTTATCCCACCCCCGAGGATTTTCCATTTCTGAGCAGCCTCAAGCTCAAGACAATCGTGTACGTACCTACACACATCACACATACACAATCCCAACCTGTTACTATCCATTAAACCCCGTATGTCCACTCGGCGCTAACCTCTCGCAGAACCCTCGTCAAAAAAGACCACCTCGACCACAACCTCCTCTCCTTCGTCAACGCCCACGGCATCAACCAAGTCATCTTTAACATGAAGGGCACCAAAAAAGAAGCCATCCCCCTCAGCACCATGCGCTCCATTCTCGAATTGGTCCTCGACCCGTCCCACTACCCTCTCCTGGTGCATTGCAATCACGGCAAACACCGAACGGGGTGTGTTGTCGCTGCAATGCGCAAGTTGGCGGGCTGGCAGTTACACAGAGTTCTGGACGAGTACAAAAACTATGCGACCCCCAAGGTGCGGGATTGCGATGTGGAATACATTCATGGGTTTAAGTGCTCGCCGTTGCAGAAGCTGTGGAATGGGCATGGCCATGGGCATGACCATGGGTATGGGCATACTAGGACGGCAGCGCGGTTTACGCCTGTGCAGGTCCGGACGTTTTTTCGGGCGCTGTTGTTTTCGAGTTTTGTGATGGTGCTGTGGTTGGTGTCGGGGTCGAGGATGCCGAGAATAGATGATGTCAGGGTGCCGTAGGGTGTTCTTTCGGGATTCGATATGGACGCCCAGAAATAGGTCTAGGGATACGGATACGGTCTTTTGGGGGCTTTTTTTTTTCGAAGGCATCGTATCTTCGTGATGGACCGTACGGGCTGCTGTGTCTTGATGGTGGACGGTAGCTTCTGCTGCGTCTTGATGATGAAGCAGCACTCCTGCTCGATCTCGATGATTGAGTCAGCGCTCCCTAGCGATCAATTCCTCAAAGGAGGAACAGTATGTCGTCTTTCGCAAGCGATAGAACAGCAGTCGACCAAGAATTCGGTATCACTATTTCACCAACGCTCGACTCTATCGCGTTACGGGCCACTGCAACCTGGCACTTAGCCGCGGAACCCGACTTATAACAAAACTCTTTTATCAACCAGGGCCCTTGCATTGCATACAAGGCTCCCATTTAGCTTCCTCTCTCATCTAACTTTCCAGCTTTCTATTTTTACCTTATTTTCTGTTCCGTTTTGTTTTGTTTTGTTTTGTTTTTTGCTCTGTTTCTCGCCTTGGCGTTACTACTGCACGGCTTAACAAGGGGATACCGCCTGGTCTCCCATAGCCCTGGAACCAGCACCCCTCCCAACCGTCGACAAACGAAAAACGGGCTTTCATTAGGCCAAGAGAAGATCAAGCGCTGAGATAATCTTGGGCTAGCTGGCGGCTACTGGCAGTCGCGGAGACAGCCGCAAAAGTGTGCCAGCGAGCGGGGGGGGCGGGCGGGCGCGTCTATGGTATGGGGAGGAGTTCGATGATATTATTCTTCTTGTGGTGACGACAGACACGTGGTCATCATGGATCACTTATATCGGCGTCGTGTTGGGTCATTACGTTTATCTTCTGTACAAGTACTGGGAGAGGGTCGCTGGGTAAAGCGAGGCGAACCGAGATTTTGCTAGTGCGCCATGACGGGCGCGGACTTTGAATTCGGTTGGTGATTAATGGTAGAGTGTAATGGTGTAGAATTGATGGTGTTGCTCTCGGGCTTGGGGAGATGGGTTTCGGCTTGTCTATTCTCGTATATCAAGTTTGTTCTGCTGTCTGCTGTCTGCTGTCTGCTGTCTGCTGTCTGCTGTCTGCTGTCTGCTGTCTGCTGTCTGCTGTCTGCTGTCTGCTGTCTGCTG
>SRPN01000130.1:0-62693 GCA_018360045.1 Claviceps capensis | reverse complement strand
GCACATTCTACCGGATTCCACGAGGTCCCACGAGTGGGATCCACACTTGGGCTATGTACCAAGTACCTCCACCTATAGGCTCACTGCAACATAATTTGCCCGGGGGGGGGGGGGGGTTGGGTGTAATTGCGGTGGAATACAGGTGAGATTCCATTCTGCTTGTGATAAGCAGAAAAAAAGTCAGAGTGCACAAAGCTCAGCGACTTGCACAAATTGAAACGTAAACCTGTGTCTGCAATTACTCTGTACAGAGTATTGTACCTGATATCACATGGGAAAGGAAGTTGGAACTTACAGAGTCTGCTGCGATCAATGCATGTTTACACGCCGGAATAACCGGTCACATCCTCGCGTCCTCGCAAACAAGGCAAGGAAACTATATCTTGTGCGTAGCACCTCCTAGATCAGGAACGGCAACCATAGGATGAAACCAAAATGTGTTTCGTCGTTGTGCGATTCCCTCAATTTCGAACAAGGAATATGGAAATGGAAAGAAATATAGAAACTTAAAAGCAATCAGATCGACGTAGGGTAGCGAATCTCGAGTCTCGAGTCTCGCCCCAACGTAGGGATTCGTAGTATATCCCCGTCTGATCCCAGTTTCAAACATCACCTCACTGAAACAAGGTTTCTTTTTCTTTACACCTCTCACGAGAAGAAAACGCATCAACACAAGGAGGGAGTAACCAATGGCACAAAACTATCCATAAGCCAAACTACACCGTCACCTCCCCATTTCACAACCCTTCCATCACTCGTTACATAACATCATTGCACACGAATCTCATTGCTTCGACAGCACCGCTCTCGTCAGAGACTCGCCATGATGCCGCGCCACCCGAGACCCAAAATCCCACACAAATTAAACAAGACAGCGTTCTGCTTGCCTCCTCTGCGATAGTATTTGCCCATTGTGCCTCCTCGTACCAGTTTCCCCCCCCCCGCCCCTCCCTTCGCGAGTCGCCCTATATACATCCTCTCGCAAACCAAACATGATCCCATTTATAAGTAGAAAACAACGCCGCGCTGCTATCCTGTGACGAAATAATGAAGAAGATGAGAGAGACCATAACAGAACAGTGGAGATCAAAGTTACAAAAAAAAATCTGCTTCCAACAACCCTGTCAACAGAGCCCGAAATCAAATATCCGACCAGAAAACAAAGGGAATACAAGAAAAAGAAAAGAGAAAGAATATATATCTCTGATGGCGAGTGAGCAGCCCAAACGCCATCGGTAGGTTTATATATAAAACTGGTGCACCACGTCAAGTCCTGTAGCGTATATGTGCATGCCAAAGACAATACAATACCCCCCTCCACTCCAGATTATCGTGTAATGTTCCTCAAAGTACCTTCAGGTCGTGGCGTGGCCTTCTCATCCCCAGCGTCAGCCGCACCTCTCGACCTAGCCCGGACATTCACAGAAGCAGGCCGTGGCGTGATATTCTCCAGTTTTTGCCGGGCATGTACACCCAGCAGGGGAGTCCCAGCAGCAGCCCTGCGTGCCTCTTCATGGTCCGCTATCAGAATCGGCGTACCGACATCCTGGGAGGGCGTCGTCGCTACCTGTGTTGCTGCTTCCGGAGTTGAATCTGCGGCCGCAAAAATTAAGCTTTCATGGCTATCGGCGCGCATCATCTCGATGCCTAGCTTGGAGCTCGGGAGGGCTGATTTGCCTTGCATAGGCTTGCTGCTACGGCGGCGGTGTCTCCCTTTCGTACCGCCGCCAGCTTCTTCGTCCTCGTCATCGGCTGAGTCTGTACCCTCTGGGAGGCTCTTCTTGTCGATACTGCTGCCGCTTTCGCTTCTGGACCGGGTGCGATCTCCGCAGCGGAGGTGTTCTATTTGACCTGGAGCGGACTGATGTGTTAAAAGCGTTGGGAACGATTTGGGCGATTCGCAGGTACCACTTGAGAAGATATCGCCTTTGACTGTACCGAGACATCCTTCTTCCCAATCTCCTGTTGCTTTCCGGCTTAGGACGACAGGGACAGGACCGTCATCTGTGGTAGCAGACTCTGAGTCTGCAAAAGTGCTCGACGTGATGGAATCGTCGCGGCTGGACATCATGGCGGATGAGGTGCGCTCAGGATAAGTAGAGAGGCTGGATGATGGGCTGTCGTCTGGCTGCAGAGTTGGCTTCTTGGCACCCACAGGCAACGGGTGCAATATCGGCAACGGCCCCGATGTTGTTCGACTTGGGGATGAGGGCCGCCATCGACACAGACTTCGCAACACCTCGGTTAACTTGGAAGAGCTGATGGGTTTTTCGATCAACGAATCAAAGTAGTGCGGCGCTTGTAGTTCTTTCAGATAGGCAGTTATAGCCACGATTGGAGTATGCGAATTGGCATTCTTGGTCTCTCGAATCATTCGTGCCACATCTGCTCCGCTAATCTGGGGCAGCTTGTACTCGAGAAATATAACGTCAAATTGTATCTCGCTCATGGCGTATCGCACAGCCTCAGAGCCATTCGACACAGATATGGTCCTGCATCGCAATTTTTCCAGAAGCTTTTCCATCACCATCCGTGAGACGGGATGATCCTCGCATATCAAAACATCTAGAGGCCTAAAGGTGGGCCCGTTGTCAAACGCGATCTGCGAAAGCCGACGTGAGCTTTGCCTGCGGCGCTGTACACGTAGGAGTGCGCTATGTTTATCTGTTTCATTGTCGGATGACGATGGGGACATATCAAAAACTTGACTACATCGATTCCGACGGTGCTGAACGACTTCGGAGGCCACAGGACTGCTGCCATCGTTGGACCCGACTGTTAACGATCGTGAGCGTGTCGTTGAGCCGCCGCTGCCTTGCCGTGGAGTTGACACCGACGCCATCTTTTGAGGTGACAGCGTCAGAGGTGCTGGGATACTTCCACGACCCTTGATAGGCGAGACGCCAGCAGTCGTGGCAGCCTTGGCCAGGCTGCATGGCACTTTGGGAGGCTCTAATCCCGTAAAAGGCTGCAGTGCGGCGGCGCCAGACTGATGCGAAAGACTTGACGAGTTGCTTGATGCTTTTCTTCGACCTTCAGCTCCCTGTCCAGCCACGAACGAGACTAACAAAGGCGAAGAGGGCTGAGACATGCGGCTGGGAGATGAGGTGGCATGGCTGAATCCTGAAGGTGACTGTGGGCAGTTGCCCGCTTTGGCATTGGAAATAGAACGGTGCAGATGGGACGCCACAATCGGACTTCCGTCAAGTGACGCCGCTGGGGATGCCAGACTGGCCGACGACCCTCCATGACCAAGGCAAGACTGTTGCTTGCTTTGAGAAGCCAGAGCGTCGGCTCGTAGTTTCTGAATTACATCCTTGTTGGCCTTCTCCAGGACTGGTAAATTCTTGAAGGTGAACGCGCCAAAATCGTCGGCCACGACGGGTTCGCTCAATCTTCTCGACTTCAAATCGTGAACATGCGGCGGGATATGAAGTGGCATCAATTTGCGATTCATCGAGTTAACGTGAGATCGCACTTTTGATAGAGCATCGTGAGGTCGATCGGCATACTCTGTTCCACCCCGAGAAGATTGAGGAGACAGCTGGTCCTCCATCTCCTCAGCAAAGGATTGCAAAACAGCCCCCCTGGCATCAAAGTATTCTGTGTCCTCAAGATTCTCCGGCTGTGGGACGAATTGAGGTTCATCCTCGAGCAAAGTCTTCCAGTTGATCCCTGCAAACCAAGGATGATTTCGAATTTCTTCGCCACCAGAAGAAAACCTTTCGCCCTTGTTTGAACCCAGGCGATCCTTTACATCCGTGCATAAGAGCTTGTTGATGAGATCTTTCGCTTCACTGGACACGGGCTCACAATGCGCTTCATCCGGCCATTGTATCCTGCGAGCCAAAATATTGTCGAAGATCTGCTCCACGTCACCTGCATGGAACGGTGGCATTCCATACAAAAACTCAAACAAGATACATCCAATAGACCACCAATCACTAGTTTCATCCTGCTTGTCTCCATTGATGGTTTCGGGCGCCAGATAGTCTGGAGTGCCAACAAAGCGGCGACTTGTCTCTTCAGGATCAAAGAGCGCCATTGGAGGCGGCATCATACTGGATGGTGGCAATGAACTTCGAATAGTCCCTTCCGCACTCGCTCGAACGTTGTGTTGATTGACAGCCAAGTCGGGTGAGCCTTGAAGGACGATTTCTTCATCTCCATGCACGTGTCCACTCATAGAATGTGAGGCCGGCTCAGCATCAGATAAGGAGAAGGATGTCAGTAACCGAACCACGGCGTCACTACCACCACTTTCGCTTCGAAAGCTGCTCGAGATCCTACGGTTTTCGGGAGCCATGGATGAGAGGCTGAAATAAGTTGGCTGCCCTGTGCTGACCTCGGGTGTCATCACTGGTGTTCCCGTAGGAGAGTATGCATGGCCTTGGAGGTCGAGCGACGCCGAGCGCGAAGATGTCATGGATGTAGTAGAGCGAGCAAAGGGGCCATGCTTTAGTAAGTCAGGTGCTGCGTCTGTGCCATCACTGTTTAGATAACGCTTCTGTCTGCCGATGAGTCCCATTCGCGACAAACCAAAGTCTGTCAACTTCAAGTGGCCTTTCTGATCTATGAGCAAATTGTCGGGTTTGAGATCACGATGAATGACATCCCTGTTATGGAGGTGTTCAACGCCAAGTATAACTTCGCCGAGATACTTCTTGGCCCATTCTTCCGGAAGTCCGCCGAGCACCTTAATAAGAGAGGCACAATCGCCGCCATTCAGATATTCCATGACAAGATAGAGATAGTCTTTACTGGAAAAAGTCCAGTAAAGCTTTGCAACAAACTCACTCTCGCCTTGCCACATCATGATGGCTCGCTCCGTCTTGACGTTGCCGACCTGGTTCTTGGCAACCATGTCTGCTTTTTTCAACACCTTGATGGCAAAATACTCGCCCGTAGCCTTCTTTTTGGAAAGGTATACGCAGCCAAATGCACCTTTGCTGATCGGCTTGATGATTTCGAAGTCTTTGATGGTCGGTTGCGTGGCGCGAGCTTGGTGAGGTGCTTGGCTAGCGCCTGGCCGTGGTGATGGGGGTGCTTTCATGGCAGCCCATTCTGATATTGCCGCCGAGGACTGCCTCCTGTGGTGACGCACTGGATGGGCGACGGGCGAGCTGAATTCACTAGTCGTAAATCTTGGCGAGGCCTCGGGCGAAGTCGTTCCTTCGGCATGAGGAATGGCACGATGCTTGACTCGAAGTGGAGACGACGGCTGGGCTGAACGAGAGGGGGACTCTTGTCTCCGAGGAGACGATGCCCCCGGTAGGATAAGACTCCGTCGATGATGCTGTCTCGTGCTTGCTGCACGCCGCAAGTCCCCAAATTCGGATATTGGCGATTCCGTTCTCGGTGCAGTTCGCGAGGTGGCAGAGGACGAGCGGAAGCTACCATCTCCATCAGCAAGCTCTTTTTCGTAAAGAAGAGACGACCCTCTTCTTTTGTGCCGAGAGTGGCCTGTTGGAGCAGGACCACTGTCAACAGTCGAACGTGGCGTTAGGCACTCCTTTGGACTACTGGAACGAGTTGATGCTATGAATGATGTAGGCCGGGATGGCGTCGGACCACTACCAGAAATATCCATTTGACGCAAAGCCGTTGCCAAGGCCGATGGGCTGGAACTAGAATCTTTGGTAACGTGGTCCTCGGAGCGACCGCGGTGCAGCTCATTCATGTCAACGTCTGCCTCACCCTTCTCCGAACTTTCTGAGGGGGCTTCCTCAGTCTCCTCTTCGGTGGAATCGCTCAATCGTCCAGCGGCAATCTTCGCTGCCTTTCTCATTGCTTCATCAATGCAAGTTTGCACAAGAATAGCCATTTCGATACGGATCCGCTCGGCATATTCCACAATCTTTCGGTGTCGAAACACGGATTCAACTTTGGCTCGTGCCGCC
This sequence comes from Claviceps capensis, assembly GCA_018360045.1. NCBI lineage: Eukaryota > Fungi > Ascomycota > Sordariomycetes > Hypocreales > Clavicipitaceae > Claviceps > Claviceps capensis. The sequence continues at coordinate 56,793 of SRPN01000130.1, read as the reverse complement.
GCCTCTGTATCGGCACACAGCAGAGCCAGGCCCTGCTCTTGTTCCAATGTATTGGTGCTAGGGGACTGCCATTGCAGTACCTGAGATATCCTAGATTCGGATTGTGGCGACTGTGTTCGAAATTCATCTTCGCCTTCGCTCCGTTTAGACGTCTCTCTCAAAGCTGGAGTGCTGATCTCGATGGCGGTATCACAGAGGTCCATGAGCAACTCCACGATGCGGGCTTGTGGTCTGCGAATGGCAAATGATCGAGCTCGAGTATGCCCAGCCCCACCTGTGCGTTCGCGAGATCGTGGCAGAGAGGTGCCGGGAGACGATTGGGCAGACGTCGGTGGCCCGATGGGCAGGCCTTTGTATTCAGCCATTGGGCTGGCCGGCAACTCTCCGATCATGGAGCGACTCTTTCTAGCCTCGAGTGCGTCGAGGACTTTCACGATAGAATGCCGATGTTCAGTCAAATTCTCTTGCGCCATTTGGACATCCATTTCCGCGCGATGTTCTTGCAAACACAAATCAGTGTGCTTTTCGAACCACCAAGGAGGGATATCTCGCTCGCAGATACGGCATAGAACGGAGGCCGGTGGATCGCGCGTCTCTGCGTCGTCTCGGCCAGACTCCGCGAGCTGTGTAAGATAGCTGGCTAAAAGTTCTGCGCCAGAACCCAACGAATCAACAATTACATCGGGGAGATCAATCTGAATTTCCTGCGGGGCAGTCCACGGGCGAAGCATCCACATTGTCTGTGTTCCGGTCAATACCCGTCTCTAAAGTTCTCCTCGCGAGTCAAGAGGTGGTGGGTAACTCACATGATTTTTCTCTCCAGATGTAGTATCGTATACCATGATACCCTGAGCTTCAAGATTGACAGCTTGAAAGTCCACCTCCTGAGGTGGTTGGTCGTCTCCAACAACTTCACTTGCGGCTCGCAACTTTGACAGAGGACCTAGTCGAACGGAGAATCGAACTCTATAGCTTTTTGAATCATCCTTTTTCATCGAAACCACCATATCATTGAAGATCGTTTTGTTTTCGCTGACAATGAGATCCGAAATGGGTTTACCACGCATGTCGTCGACCGGAATGCCGACTACATCCTGCCACGATGGGCTGACCCATTTGACAGTGCCATCGAGATTGAGGTCAACAATTGCATTCAATGTTGATTCGGCCGCCTCACGGAGCTCCTCGCGCTCGTTACGAATGTCTTGGCTCAGAGTTCGTTCCATCGATCCAGCTTGCTCGGTTCGCAAGGCCGATACCGCTGGCACGGCCAGCAACGCAGAAGGTTGTACCATGATCAACCTATAGAGAGACTCTACCTGCGGTGTATGTTTTGTAATTCTCGTTTCAAGTCAGATCAATCTTCTGGACCGCCAGAGGACGAGAGATCCGCAGTCGTATCGCGCTCGAGGTGGGGGTGAAAGGCCTCCAGAACGTCTTTTCTCGTCCCGGATGGGACGTGGAAGCCTGGCAAAATGCCAGAACTATGCCACCGCGAGAGGTAAAAACATGACTGAAGGTCGCAAAGCTCGTGATTTCTCGCAAGTCGTGGAAACGATTCGACGAGCCGGATGACTCAAGAGACGAAGTCGCAGGTCGGAGACGAGGCCTTGCGGGAAGCAAACGGACAACGGAGCGTGTAGAGACTGCTCAGCTGCTTCAGAGCTGGCCTAGGTGGGTCGATTGGCGGGTTTGAACAAAGATTGTTCAGCTTTGTTGACAATGGTGAGGAGAAGACAATTTGATCGACAGTATGGACCAGGAAAAGCAAGAGGACGGATGCCTCTTGTTCACAATCGTCGTTTGGCAGTACTCGTGGCTCGCGTTTCCTTCATGACACATTAAGCGGGGGAGGCGCTCTCTCAGCCAATCACGGCACACCATCTCCACGGCTTAGTACGCCGCCTTCTACGATATCAGCTCACGAGTCACGGGTCAGGCAGGAGACCGTGGCAATTCGCACATGGCTTCACTCCACCCCATTCGGAACTTGTTGGGCTTGGAAATGTGCTCGTGAGCGATGGTGAATTGAGTGCTCTCAGTTGGTCTCTCCGAATCCCTCGATGACATGTAGCGCTGCCCAGACGCAGTTGGCCTTTCGGCAACTTAGTACTTCGCACTTGGCACCTGGCGACACTGCCAGGTGGTCCCTCAGAAGCAACTGTAGCACTGCCAAGGTCACCCGAGCCAACTTCTCACGCGCATCGACCCATCGAGGGAACACGACGCGAGGAGTGGCCTCATTTGGTGAGACCTCTGTGAGTATACAGATAGAAGTTCTGACTTGAACCCGGAGGCTATTGGAGCTGTGCATGTAAGGTTGATGCTTGTTTCTACCAAGCACGCGAGAAGTGCGTTACAGAGCGTGAATTCATGCCCCCGATGACACGACACGAAGCCATTCTCCTTCTGGCAGGACATTGGGTATCGCAATTGGCCCGGTGTTAAGTTGAACAGTTCTCCATATACCTATACAGAAACATGCTCTGCTCTCGAGTTCAGAAACTCGAAGAAGGCTGAGCCAATCATGATGCCGACGAAACCGAGATTGCAGCTTGGTGCAAAGGAAGCTCCTCTGCGTAATTCACGTAAAACTCCAGGAATTTTGGCAAGTAGAAGCTTGCTGTATCACATACTGAAATCTACCAGCACCTGGTTGACAAATGCACAAGTTAAGTTGACGAGGTGCGAACAGCCCAGACTTGTTTACGAGACTCTAGCCATTCGCCCTTCTCAATCCATCGCTCTTCGAGCCACCGTGCCAGATCCTCGTCGGAGTCTGGCAGAGACTTTAGAGGAAATCGCCTAGCATGAACGTGGAACTTGAATTTTGAGCTGCTGCTTAATCCCGGTGTACTCAGTGTGTCCCACATTGGGGGTGCCTCGTGAAAGACACCATCATGTTGATACGCAATGGTGAGATCATACACAGCTTTCACGTGCGGAGTCTTTCGAAGGTGCTGGACAGTCGTAACGAAGCCCTTGGTACGGGGAAAGAGCAGGTTTTTCGGCTGCTGCTTATCAGATTTCTTGCACCAAATCTGCGACTCTTCAAACTTCTTCGGTGTAAAGCGAGTTGCTTCACTATAGCTAACCAGCCCTGTGGAAAGATGAATTAGATGGTGAAACCAAAAGAAAAGATGCAGCGTCAAACAAGTACAACGGCTGCTTTCAGAACCAAGACAGCACTAACATGTAGGGAAACCGCCGTTGACGATGCCTGAAAAGACACGATCCAGTTCGGCTTTGTCCTTGAGCCAGTTCCGACTCACAAGCGGCATGCCCATCGCCCACAGGCCCCAGCCTAGAAAAGGCACAGCCTTGAGCTGGCTTTTGGCAAAGTAGCGGCAGTATTTCAGCATGCCCGCGCGTTGGGCCAAGGCCTGGATCATGTAGAAGTCACACCACGCGACGTGATTGGCAATGACGATTGCTGATTCTCCCTTGGGCAGCGGATCTCCCGACACTTCAATGCGAGCTCCATTGAACGACTCGAATATTAGCTGAATCCAGGCCCAGACAGAGGAGGCTATCTGCGAGGACGCTTCGTAGACTGCGCTGGGTGCGAATAAGGCCAAGGGCAGAAGAAGCGACAGCAGTACGTCGGCCACCAAAAGATACAAGACCCATGGCAGTGTGATCAAGACGCCTCTCAAATGGGCGCCCGTTGATGAACGCTGCGCCATTTGGACACACGGGCCAAGGTGATGCCAGGCCGAAGACGTGGGCGTGGGTGTGGCGCGAAGTGGCGCGTCGTGAATTTTACGAGATTCGATGAGGTATGTATTCGACCGCAGCATAAGACGATGAGTGGTTAATAGGTATCCTACGAACGTATGGCTGCGATGCTGCGATGGCCGTGGCGGGCGATCAATGATCACGGGAAGCGACGTCACGTAGTACCTATACACAGGTACTGTCTCGTTGTCATCCCATCTCAGGCTTTCCATCCACCTCGGCTCGATCTCACTTCGACTAGTGACGGGGCCAAAATCGTAGGCGAGCGGAACTGCAATCATTGGGCGCCTACGGAGTATGTAGTGCGTGCCATTATTCTTCATGTCCCAGTTCAGCCGAGATCGATTGAAAAAAGTGGTTCGAATTGCCGACGGCTAGTCCATGGCTACTCGGCCCCGAATGTACATACCCTGCTCCTCTGGCGGCGACAAGCAGGGGACCCCAAGGTTCGCCGCGAGCCAAGGGAGCAAAGGGAGCAAAGAGGTCTTGATTGTGCGTGATCACCATGAGCTTGTTGCCACCAACAGCCTCGCAAGTTGCAACAAGGTTTCTGTCTGTGTCCTCGTTCGGCAATATGTACCTACTCCGTACTAGGTCTGGGACCCCCCCTTGCGAGCGGTAAAGCTATGAGCTGCTTGTCCCAGAGCTCCGCTTGTGACTGGCTGCCGTTGTCGTCAAGCCCGATCGTCCACCCACCAGTGCCGCCACCACAATAACATGTTCCATCATCGGTTCACGAAAGCCACTCTCGCCCTGTCTCCGACCTTGCTCGTCTTTGACACCGCTGCTATTCCATCTTTCTACAGCGACGCTGATCTCCCGTTAATTTTTCGCCGAGCTGATATTGCGTGTAATACCGCTGAGAACCTACGACTAGCGCAAGCTTTAGTCCGCTCAGCTACTTCAAGTCTACCACCTCCGATATCCGAGCCAGTTTTGCACAAGTTTGTAACAATCGCGACGGAAGCCTCGGAGCAGCGCCGTTGGCCGGCCAATATATTGAGTTGGCACCAACGTAGACGGACCGTTGACCATGGCCTCCTCCCTGTCGCCTGACCAGTTTGGGAGCAACCGATCCTATGGCTCTCCCGAAGACACGGCAATTAGTCAAGATCGAAACGGTAGCTCACCCCTGAGTCTTGATTTTCTCAAGTCCATGGCGGAGAGGAAGACGACTCGAGGTATGTGCTTGTGGACGTGAGTTACTTCGACACGCACGATGAACTTGCCGACTGACGGATCTGTAAGAGGGCAACGCACCAAAGAGACGAGGACCGAAGCCTGATAGCAAACCCGCTCTCACACGCAGGCAAGAACTGAACCGTCAAGCACAGAGGTACGCGATTGCCACTCGTAATCTGAAAGGCGTGTGAAACGAGCTGATACGTTGTACACAGAACTCATCGTGAGCGCAAAGAGCATTACATCAAAGCCCTGGAGGGGGAAGTGCTGAGACTCAAGGAGCTATTTAGCAATGTTTCGCAGAGCAAGGAAAGGCTAGCCGACGAGAACAAGCATCTAAAGACACTTTTGGCGCACCACGGCATCGCATTTCCAACACCGGGTGGGCATGATGACGGACCCAGTCCTGGACCTGGCGCCAGCCCAGGTTTGAGTGCTGCACCCGGCTCATACGCCTCCTTCTCTCCCGGATCCCAATCTGGTGCGTCGAATGGCCATTCCGCCAATTTCCAATCTGTTCCTGGTCATCAGGTGCACAATGCATTGCAACAGTCCTCGAACAAAGGCCTTGATTTCGAACAGGCTGGCATTGACTTCGTTCTAACGTACGATAACTCCGCTTCCTCGCGAGTCTATTTATCACCTCCTCCATACCGAACATGACTGTGAAGTGTTCCCGAATGAGGAGGCTATATCGTAGCCACGCACGTTGGCGACTCTGCAGAGAAGAGATTACTAACCACGTCGGTGTCGATCCGATGATTGAATAGACTCGAGAAGCCCTGTATGCAGCACCTTCCGTTTCTCACAAGCCGGTCAGAAGAAGGTCACCCCTGTGGACATGCGCTGATGGCAACATGTCCGCCGGCGCCGTTTAATAAAATATCACCGCGTAGTCCTTTTGGGTCCAGCCACACATGCGATTATGGAGACGGCACCAACCCGGTTCAGGGAACGTGGGAAATCAGCAAGGCCGATCTGGCGACGCTGCTCGACCTCAGCCAGAAGCTTAACCTCGATGGCGAAATCACGCCTGTGATGGCATGGGGCATGATACTCAACCACCCGCGGTTCGCGGACTTCAAGGCGGAGGATTTTGCGAGAATCGCAGTCGAGCTGGGACGCAAAGTTAGATGCTATGGGTAAGTCATGATGATGTTCCTCTCACATTCTGCATACCTAACGATGCAGGCTCTGTCGCCCACACTGCCTTGCTTCACTACTGATGCAAACTATGCAGGTTCGGGGCAGTCATGGAGGAATTTGAGCTTCGAGACGCGTTTGAGAGCGTTTTGACTGCCTATCAGGGAAGAGCAATTTGGGCTCATTAAAATCTTTCGAGCGGGCTGACGTCTTGCTTTTTTGTTCAAGCTCATGTGTTGTTGGCGACACTCATTTCTTGCTACCTATGCCTTTGGAACGAGTTGCCTGCCCTTTTCAGCGATAGGGTTGGTGGCATGAAAGCAGGGGTTTTGAGGTTACTTTCCGCGTCTTTCATCTTGCCGAGGCCCTTTTCCGGGCACAAAGATATCACACGAGCACGCCGCTTTCGCATATCTTTAGCGGACGTTGGTCTGGAAAGTATTTGACAGAGGTGCGCGCATTTGGACTTGAGCGTCTGATGTCCACTGAAGTGTTTGCCATTTGGATCTGGCATTTATCTAGCACTTAAGTATTCACCTGGAATCTAGCACTCAATCATTAGTTAGTAATCATCTACTGTCTGATATTCGCCTAGCATCATCATGCAGATGTGTGCATCAATAATCGCAGCAGCACGCAAGGCATGAAGGGTACGGAGTACGGAGTATGTACATACATGCAGAATTGGAAATGTGGGATTGTGGGCGCCAGATGTTGCTGGCTGGTGACGCGGGGCGAGACAGGTTTTCGGCACCAGGCCCCACACCCCACCACAATTTCGTTCCCAACTTCGAGAATTGCCATCTCGAGACGGTCTTGAGTCTTGACAACATTCGCCTTTCTATTTGCCATCCTCACCTACCCCGGCCAGTGCTTGAATTAGACAAGCCCCTTGAGCTGCCAGGATGACTGACTCAATCGATTACATCAAGGTTTGCGAAAGCTGTCCCGCTGGGGACGGCTGGGGCCCTTCAGTGACCACCGAAACGACCCTGAACGGTGTTCCCTATGCGCCGTTTTCCAAGGGCGACAAGCTCGTCCGCATGGCCGACTGGACCTCTGAGGGCAAGGACCGCGACCGTGGTCGAAACCAGTACAACCGAAACTACAGAGGTACGTTTTCTTCTTGATTTTGGTGACGCGTCGAGAGCAGTGCATCATTCGCACGAGGGTAGCGTTCTCGCCGCTCGATCGAAGTTGACAATTTTTGGTAGATCAACAAGCATACGGTGCCAGCCTTGCTGCCACATTCAGCGCGCCTCCCGCCGAAGATGAGTCGAGCTTTTCCATCGTCAGTAATACCAGAGACTCTACGAAGTCGCGATACGGCAGAGGCGCCGTGTTCACGCGAGGTGGCCGCGGCCAGCGTGGAGGTCGTGGTGATTCCCGCGGTGGACGAGGCGGCCAATTTCAGCGAACTGGTGGTCCTCGACAAGGCGGAGGCTACGACCGAGGCGGTCGACCTAATGCTGGTCCTCGGGGTGGTCGCCGCTTTGGCTGGAAGGATTACGACAAGCCTACTCGCAACCGCGACGCCAGTGTCAACATCAAGGCCGACTGGGAGCTGCTGGAGGAAATTGACTTCAACCGTCTGGCCAAATTGAACCTGGAAACCGACGAGGGCGAGGATCTGGCCGACTACGGTTTCCTGTACTACTACGATCGGTCGTTCGACAAGCAGCCCGTCAAGGGTTCCGAGAAGAAGCTCACGGCCATTGACCGCGCTGCTTACAACGTGACCACCTCGTCGGATCCCATCATCCAGGAGCTCGCCGAAAAGGACGAGGCCACCATCTTCGCCACCGACAGCATCTTGTCCATGCTCATGTGCTCTCCTCGCTCCGTCTACCCCTGGGACATTGTCATCGTGCGCCAGGGCAACAAGATCTTCCTTGACAAGCGCGACAATGCTAATCTGGACATGGTGACGGTCAACGAGAACGCCGCGGATGCTCCTCTGGATGCCGCCGACGGTGGAAAGGAGGGCGTCAACATGCCCTCGGCCCTCGCCGAGGAAGCCACCTACATCAACCACAACTTTGCCAACCAGGTCGTCAGCGAGAGTGAGACCTCCAAGGTGGACATGAGCAACGCCAACCCCTTCTACAACGCGTCTGAGGACACCGACCCCGCCGCTAGCAAGGCCTACAAGTACAGACGATTCGACCTGTCCACCAACGACGAGGACCCCATGTACCTGATTGTCCGCACCGAGGTGGATGCCGTCCAAAAGGGCGCTTCCGGCAGCGAGGACCAGCACGTTACCATCCGTGCGCTGAACGAGTTCGACAGCAAGGCCCAGGGCAGCGGCGGTGCTCTCGACTGGAGAAGCAAGCTGGTTACCCAGCGCGGTGCCGTTGTGGCTACTGAGATGAAGAACAACAGCTGCAAGCTGGCCCGGTGGACTGTGCAGAGCATTCTGTCCAAGTCTGACATTATGAAGCTTGGGTATGTTTTGCGTCACAGAAGAAAGAAAAAAAATCAAGAAGATCAGCTGTGTTGTTTTCACATGCCAATCAAAATCTGTCCCCTGAAAAAAAGTTGCGACCATGAATCCTAACTAACGCAACTGTCCAGTTTCGTCTCTCGCGTCAACCCCCGCCTCAACGACAAGCACGTCATCCTCGGCGTCATTGGCTGGAAACCCCGCGACTTCGCCAACCAGATGAACATGTCCCTGTCCAACGGCTGGGGTATCGTGCGTACCATTGCGGACATGTGTCTCAACCGCGAGGAAGAGGAAGGCAAGTTTGTCCTGGTCAAGGATCCTAACAAGTCCATCTTGCGTCTGTACGAGGTTCCCGCGGGGAGCTTCGAGGAGGAGTATGAGCATGAGCCTGAGGTTGAGGTGGTGGCGGAGGGGGAGGAGAATGAGTAGAGAGGGGGAGAGAATGAGCAGGGATGGGGAGTAGGATGAAAAACGGTCATGATTTTTTGATCAATGCGGACTTTGATTTATCTAGATTTGAAATCTCTTCATATTGTATTTCTTGTTTCTTGCGGATTACGGTGCCTTTGTTTGCTTGATCTACCTATTCTCCATCCATCCTCGTCTGTTGGGGCGCCTCCACGTGTTGCTGTGAACTGACTCTGAGCATTCTTGGATGCGAAGCATGAGTTATCGAGGCTCGTTTGCGGGCTCCTACCCTAGCTATTGTTAGACCTTGGGGTCGGATCTCGATATTCGTGTTCACTACCACGCGTATTCTCGCAGACAGTCCCAGCAAAACTATCAGAGGTATAAATACCTATCCAACGTTCCTATGTAATATGAACGGTTCCCCATTCTTAGAACAAGTTCCTCTCAATCACCATCCCTATATTCATAGCTCTCGTCATAGCACATCTGGTAAGTAGTAGTAAGTACCTCCCTACTTGTTCTTGAACTGGCCGAAGAAGTACCTTTCTTCAGGAATACGGGAGAGTGGGAAAAGAGGAAATGAAATAGAGGGGACTAAGTGGGAAGAGATGAAAAATGTATCTCCGAACATGTCTCCAAAGTGAAAGCAACTACATTGACCAATGTGTGAATCCATGGTATGCTGGGTTCATGATAAAAAAGAATTGTATGTATGTCAGAAGGCATGCTAATCGGACATGAGAGAATAGAATAGAACAAAGAGCAAAGCAAAGCAAAAGTAAAGTTCGTCTAATATCTGCAGGACTAATCTTGTAAGCAACGTCTTACGGCAATGCATCTTGGCATGATCAGGAGCCCTTGAGTCATGATATTCCGCAAATCTATAGCAAAAGTCTTTTCTTGGGTTCCGCGTTTACTTAGCCATGGACAAAAGGATATGTAGCAAGGGATGTACTCTGCTTCTCATGCCTTTTCCATTATCTCGCTCTCCGGGTCAAACACGGAAAGCTTGGAGTCTGGACCCTGAATCATGACCGGTCTGCGAACTGCACAGGTCCCTGGTAAATGACGGCGTCGTGGCACCATTTATCGGTGTAAAGGGTCGTGTTCGCGATGTATCTCCAGGTCCCGCAGGCGATGCTCGATTACAATGCCCAGCCTTGCCACTTACAAAACAGTTCTTCTCTGGATTATGGACACCCTCGCGGGATAGTACTGCCTGTGGTCCCCCGAAGCGGCACCAGGCAATGGTAACTCCACGCTGGCATCTACCATCGAGTATCGTCCTCTCGCAAGCCTCAGCTCCCGAGAGCGGCATCCCCGCGAGAATACTCGCCGCGTCCTGCTCGTCGGCGCGGTGACACCGAGGAGGACATATGGAGTCCATGGGAGGGAGTAAAACACCCCTGGATCGCTCAGGAACCCACCACCAAGGCGTCTGCGTCGCCTTTTCCAGCCATCGTCCACTATACATGCCCAAACATGGAGCTCCTCCACCTGCTACTCCCCCCCTTTTCTCACGGTTATCTTTCTCTTCCTCCCTTCCTCCCTGTCGTCTTCGGCGCGGACGCGGACCATCAACAGCGGCCTCCTCCCCCTCCTCCCTAGACACCGGCCCACCACGAACCCTCCGCGCCCTCTTCACCATCTTCGTGGCACCACCCCTCTTGTATCTCCTCGTCTCAACAGCATGCCTGTCCCAGCAAACAGCATCATGATCGAGCTTGTGGTTCCTATTCTCGCGTAGAGCACCGCACGAGCTACACGGAGAGCAGATCGACAAGCCGCACTTGACGCATTTCTGTACAACGCCACGGCTTTGTTTGGCGCAGAAGTCGCAGAGGGCGGTGCCGACGCAGATGGGTTGCCATCCCTGGTGGAGTTTGCTGCGGAGGCGTTTTTCGAATCCGTGGGGGGGAGGCTGTTCGGAGGGCATGCTGTGTCTTGGGTGAGATGGGTGGTCTTGGTCTTGAAAGGGGCCCGAGTTTGTTGTCATAATGAATGTGAGCGGGAGAGGCTTTTGATGATCAGAGAGAGATGGGGTTTGTGCAGTTGGGCAGGGAAGAATACGCTGTAATGAGGTTGTGTGCTCACTGCTGGGGTTGGAGTTGAGGCGGAAGAGGGGACTTGGAATTTTGGAAAGCTGAGCGCCTCGAAGGGGTTTTTTTTTTTAAAACAAACCAGTCGTCTACGCATAATTGATGAATCATGATGATATCGCCTTGATCAAGAACGCAGACGAGATCGGAATGGAAGTCCACCATCGTCATTCAGTACGTGGTTCGGCGCTCGTGACTGTGAGTCGAGGCCGGACAGCTGCCTGAGTGCTAGCTAGCACTGACGAGCCCGGCCGTGAATCATCGTGCTACGCCAGTTCTTATGGAAGCAAGCCTATCCTTTCGATGAAATTGCTGCAGGTATGGTGAATGGTGAATGAGCTAGAATCTTCAAAGTCTAGTCAAAACGCCTTGCTTGCTAACATCCGGTGAGGCATGAGGAACTGGATGATTTATATTCATCGAGAGACGAGAATGATTGATGTGCCACGACGGCATGGTTCATGCATTCGCATAATTTGGTAGTACGAGTTGATCTGAATGCTACCTAGTTAGCGTTGTTGGTCATCAGTCGTCCGTTGTCGTAGCGGTGAGGCTATTGTCAAACTTTGCGTGCAGCCAAGGCAACTAAGTGACTGGGCATTGCAAGGGTCGTAGACAATCCCCGAGCGTTGTATGTATGTAGGTATTTACACCGCGAAACCAGCATCCAAACTGGCCGTGATGTCGATGTAGTTGTGTGCTCAAAAAGCCAGGCCCTCTACTTTGTGTGTTAGCATTGGATCGTCCATGACACAATCGCCTTGTCACAGTCGTCAATTCACAGCCCCGCTTCGGAAGCTCGGCATCTCAGGCACAGACCCATCCGTGCCTGAAGTGGTTTGGCGCCGCGTTATCGGGAGTGGCTGACGTGATATAAGTCGGTGGCACTCGGTGTTGTGATCCTTTGATCGTTGGTGGCTGGTAACTCGTGAGCCCGTGGAGCATTTCGTCTGTTCATCAGCGAGGCAATGGAGCTTCCACAGAAGCCTGGGAACAGGCAAGTGTTTTAGCTCGTACAAGGAGGCGAAGGGTGTGAGCTCATGCTACGCGCGCCTACCTACCTACGCGGCAGAGTAACGGCGCACTGGTCAGCTCTTGGCCCGCTACAGAAACCCCAAGACAGAACAAGTCACATGGTACGGATACTAACCGTCGGGATTGCTTGAAATTGGGACTCATGCGCCATGAGCGAAGCCACCGTGTGTCATTGTACCTATGTAGCCGCTGCGTTTCCTGCCACTTCGCCGAATTGCCAAGCCGTGTGTACGTAGAACGAGCCCTGAAAAAACAAAGGACAAGACGAAAGACAAAAAAAAAAGGGTGAGCGGCAATCCTCACAGGATTCCGTAACGTTCTACCGCGAACGAAAGACGCAAGCCAATGGAAGTGCTCATGACCCCCAAAGGCCTCATCCAAAGAAGAGAAAGACGTGACTGAAATTCAGTAGTGAAGATCCAGACTACGAGATGACCAACGAGGAGAATGTTTAAATACATGGAGGTTTGGCCGGAACACAGGACATGACCCACAGCCGCTTCCATCAGCTTCCACACAGCAATACCGGTGCAGCATCGGAGCCCAGCCCAACACCCTGTTGGCCACCACCCACCGCCTAAACGACATCAACACGATCGAAGGGTACTCCGTACAGAATAGGTAGAACACCCAGACAATTCGTCCGGAATGCAACTCATTGCAAGGGGGGCGCACACGCACCGTGGCGAGTACAAATCGTCGCACAGTCGCCGCACAGTCGCCGCACAATGGGATGTGGCAAGTGGGTGTGCGGCTTTGGGGTGTATGGAGTACACATACTCCGTACAGGGCATCAACAAGACAGCATCTCAGCATCAAGACCAGCAGTCAGTGAAGACAGACAATCCCAATTCAAGGCGCTGCAGTTTAGTGAAATCACTGCATCAGTGCAGAACACCGGGTGCGGCCAATGGCACATCCATCACCGTACAGTGGATGTTAATTTCCTCCAGTCAGACATTGCTTCAGAGGCCAACCCCACCACCGCGGCGGGCAGTGCCCTGCACAACTCATCAGTGACCACAGGCTCACGGAGTCACAGCCCATCATAGGTAGCCTGTCGCCCCACCCCCTGCGCCCCCCCCCCAGCTCTAGTGGTATTCCGTAGGTCGACTAGTCTGTGTTAATGCCTTGCTTCCTCCGTTGACTCTGCCTCATCTCTTCCCCGACTCTTCCACGGCTTCTTTCTTCCGCACACTATCTTCCGTTCTTCGTTCCCTATTACTACCTCTCCTTGTCTCTCGCGGCTTTCCTTTTCGTCTGATAGCCTCATCGCACTACATCACCGCGACACGCCAAATCACAACCTCTCTACACAATGTCTAGCCAGGAGTACTACCAGGGTCAGCAGGGCGGCTACCCCCAACACCCCCAGCAGGTAAGCCAGAGCTCCCACACGGTTTTCGCGGCACTTGTGCATACGCCTTCTCAAGTCGCTGGGCCTATTCACGGCGCAAAAGGCTAATCATTTTCATCTTCAGAGCTATGGCCCTCCTCAGGGACAGTATCCTCCTCCCCAGGGTCAATACTATGGTCCTCCTCAGGGCCAGCAGCCCATGCAGTACCAGCAGGCTCCTCCCCAGGACACCCGCGGAAAGAAGGGCGGCAGCAACAACTGCTTGATTGCCTGTCTTGCCGCCATCTGCTGTTGCTGCGCCGTTGAAGAAGGATGCGAGTGCTGGTACGTTTCCTCTCCCTCGAGTTTCCTTCCGCGAGCTCTCAGCTGACATGAGGCGAAATAGCATCGACTGCTGCGAATGCTTGCTATAAGCGCTGGCAAACAACTCCGAGATACCGACTTCTCCCGTTCGCTCTGCCCAATATACTATGAGCAAAGGGGCTCGGGGATCCCCTCGAGTCGAAGTCTCCGATTTCTTCTCAGATGCCCGACGAAGCCACTCGATATGATGACGTTGCATCCATGCCACACATGGTCTTTTCCGCCCAGATTCGCAAGAAGAACTCGATCGCTGGAGAAAACTCTACCCCCTCGGCTTCTGTTAAGCATATAACCTCTTTCTTACAGCATCTCCGGCACCTGAATATGCGCTTCTGCAAAGGAGGCCAGCAAATCACGGTGCTTTTTGGTTGTACTGGACACTTCCGAGAGTTGTGTCTTGTGTTTTTCCTCTTTCCCTTGACCCTGGCGTTTTTTTTGTATGGCTTTCTCTTTTGGTGTATTCTACGCGTTCTGCCTTTGGCTTTTCTGGCCAGCTCGGAATGTAGCTTTGATTCTCAGGTGGGGTTGGTTACGAATCACGATGCGCTTTGAGGCGATTTGTCGGGGTTTCGCATAGGGATGATTAGGCTTGGATGGGTAAATAGAGGGGGGCTTCATCATGATGATGACGCGTGTGTTTTGTCTGTTGTATACTTGTTTGTTTTGGTCTATGCGAGGCTCGTGCGGTGGTGATGGACTTGCTATAGTCTTTGTTTCCGTGTCTCGTGCTCCGGTGTCTTGATATGCCATGTTTCAGATGCGCCTCTCTCTTTCAATACTTGTAGAAACAGACTCAAGGCGTCCTAGCGCACTTTGCTGCACAAGGCAGCCATGCCTCCCCTTCCACACATAGGGTCATATGCTCTACATAACTCCGTAGAGAATTATTATGTCCTTCTTTTGGACAGACGGACGGGAGGTCCCTCTCTCCCTATATGTACATGTATGCTCTTGACAAAGGAGAAAACACCTTGCTCCGCACACGCACCTTACTCTACATTCGAGCGAAAACATCTCCCTCTTCAAGTTGTCTACACTAGAGACAAAGCGCATCAACTCATCACGTCAGCTTCAACTTTAATACTATCGAGCGAAAACGCCTCATCTTTTTCCTGAGATGCTTGCTCCAGAGAAGAAAACGCCTCATCCGTTCCATACATCGTTCTTCAGTAGAGCACGAAACAGGTCCTGCTCTTGAATTGTCTGTCATGCAAGTAGGGTGGAACCGGAAACACGCCTGGTGCTGTTTGTACTCCAGATTGGTTTACATACTAGGTAGTGCAGGGAAACGCCACGTTTGTAATCTACGCTCTGATTATAGATATTCAGCATTGCGGATGAACCTTGCTTTCTGATATGTGCCGCTCCTTGTATTGCTCTGTTCTAAGAGAATATGTCACTCCGTAATCTTGGCTCTACGTCGGCAAGTGCGATATGTACATATCATCTTATGACCAGCCAGCACTCCCAACCTTGTCGTTTGTGCCCATAATTTCAGGCGAGAGGCCTATCCATCTCGAATCGGATCGTATTATTATCTACATTACACTATACTACACTCCCTCAAGCATTGCCCAACATCATCCCCCTTCCTTATTTTGCAACTTTGATGTAGTGATTATATAAATAAGAAACTATGAAATCACATGGAAAGAACCGTGTACTACGACTACTTTTCAGATTGGTACATGCGACAGTACAGTAACCCACGCCTCCCCGTCATCTACATACCACCCCCCCTCCCACGATGATACATGCTCATCGCGTAAAATCTTCAACAATGATCCGCTTTGCCTAAGCATCCAGCTGCACATAATTAGACGGGAAAAGCCCCACCTGGCCATCATAATGTCCAAACCACCAATCTTCATCCGGGAACTCGAGGTTTGTAATGGTGGCGTCCTCCGGGAAAGAAAGTTCTACAAGTTCGTTAGCATTAGCGTCCTTTATGATGGTAGCACACCCAAAATCACGTACCATTGTCTTCAGCTGCCTCATAGTCGTACAAAGCCGTGGCAGTTGGCCCTGCCGCTGCAGGAGCTGCCGGGGCCGGCGCACTGGGAACGCTCCGCGGTGCAGGCTCCGAGGGCGGTGGTGCAGCAGAAGAAGGCTCTTCTTGCACAACTTCCACGTAGTTGCTGGGGAAGAGGCCCGTCTCGCCTAGGTGATTCGTGCCCATCCACCAGTCCTCGTCCACCATGTCAATGTTCATTACGTATTGCCCCTCTACCAGGTCAATCTCGTTGCCCTCTGCCTTTTCGTAGTCGTACAAGACCACAGCTTGGTGGCCTTCCGCTGCACCATGTTCATCGTGCTCAGGCTCAGGCTCTGGTTCGTGCTCAGGTGCCTGGGCGGCGGGAGCCGGCGGTTCCGGCTCTTGCGCAGGCGGTGGTGGCGGTGGCAGATTTCGTCGCGGCGGCTCAGGCTGATGCTCGTATGCGGGTTCAGGTTCCGGTTCCGATTCTGGTTCAGGAGCACGAGCTACAGGAGCAGCTACGCGTATAGGCGAATGTGGCTCTTCTTCTTGTTCCTCTTCCTCCTCCGCCTCTACATCAGTTGGAGGAGGCCTGTTGGGAAGACCCGGGAGAGCGAAGCCGCCAGATGGGCGAGAGTTGTCGGGAACAGGCGGAGCAGAGGGTAGATCGTCCTCCCGGCGATACCCAGCAGGTGGTGACGGAGCTGAGCCGATAAGAGAGGCATCCTTCAATCGGTCACTAACAGAAGCCACGCCTCCGTCATCCCTTGCCCCTCTGGCTCCTCTCGGGACATCACCGGTATTCTGCTGCGACTGCGCATCTGCAGGGCTGTCACGAGAGTAGCCCGGTGCCTGCACCGCCCATGACTTTCCGGCGTAGCCGCTCTTCCAACCTTCGGCTCCGCTCCTCTGAGCGACGACTGGCGCAGCAGCAGCCCCAGCAGGAGACGTACTTCCCACACTTTCGCCTCTCTCACGAGCCTTCTTCTCAGCCCAGAGCTGAGCAGGAGTCTTGCCTCCTTGGTCCGCAAAGGTTCGACTGGTAGCAGTGACTGGAGGAACCGTCGGTGCAGGTGAGGCGCCAAAGCCCAGTCCACCGGGCGTTGGAGCCTTTGTGCCAGTAAACGCCGAAGCACCACCGAACTTGTTGCCGATTTTTGGTTTAGGCATAGACGTAATACGCTCAGACTGGTTTGACGTTGATTGGGAAAAGACGGCGGTTCTCTCGGCTACAGGCTTTGGCGTTTGGTATTCTTCGTCTTCTCCAGCCTGAGTCGGCTTCTGGGCTCTGGCCTTGATAGCGGCAATATCTACTTTTCCAATCGGTTCGTAGGCTCCCTTGACGGGTGCAGGACGTTCATCGCCCTTTTCCTTTGCAGCAGCCCGGATAGCAGCGATGTCTACCTTGCCCACAGGTTGGTAGCCACCCCGCACTACATCGCCAGCGCCGTCCGCCGAATGACTTCCTGCATCAAAGCGGGAGGGCTCTGCCTTTTGTCTCGTAAGCTCTGCCATGTTGACCTTTATCGGTCGGTACGCGGATTCGACCTTTTCTAACTGCGTGCGGGTGACTGGTGGCGCATCGTTTCCCCATCCGTCATTGTCCACGGCGTCGTCTCTCCGAGACCGGGCAGCAATAAGAGGATCAAATGCTCTTCCGGCGCTGGACGAAGTGGGAGTAAACACGGGCTTAGACTTGACAGGAGGAGGCGCTGTGCGAATCACACCCTCCGAGCTCCCGGCGGAATATTTGGCGCCAGAGGCATCGGACACTTTTTGCATAATGGTTTCTGGCTCAAGATCGCTATCGGACCGGGCGGTAATTTGGACGTGATAGCCGTGCAGGACTTTGGCTACGGCGGCAGTATGGCTGGTGAAGTAGCCCTTTGTGCGCTCAGGAACACCACCACCACACCACGCAATCAGGACATTCTTTGGTAGCGCAGTGTTTAGGTCCTTGACTTTTACGAAAGCGAATTGGATTCGGCCCTCGTTGAAATCCTCAATCAAATCGGCTAGTTCTCCGTCTGCAATTGTTTGTCATGTCAGTATCCACTGCACAAAAGAGTCAAACAAAAGGATTGGAGGCAACCTCCATACCTCCGGTGCTCTCAACTTTAAGAATGCTCTCCTTGGAGCCACTGTCCTGGAAGGCATTCATCAACGGAGCCTGCACTGAGAAAAGCACCCACTGCGCGTGCGTGGGTGAGCCGGAGGATGGAAGAGGCCCATTGACAACACCATTGTAGCTGCTCTTTATGGAAGGTCCATTGATGGACAAGTTTAACGAAGCCATGTTGATCAAGTGCGGCCGAGGCCGAGGCTCACGATGACGTTCGATGATACGAAGAGTCGAGAGGACGACGCTGCTTTATGTCGGACCAAATGGCGAAGCTCCTGATGCTCTCGGAGGTCTCGCAGGAAGTCTCCGGTTCACGAAGTGTGAGGGGTAGGGGGAGTAGGGAGGCGTAGGGGGATTGTGGTCAGAGAAGACGGAGAGCGGGGTGTCAACCGACAATGACCTTCCAAACAATAGTTGCGTGAACGATTGAAGCAGTAGATTTTCAAAGTGAATGTCTCGCACGAAGCTGGTGATGCAGATGTTTGTGATCTGGAATGAGAAGCTCAGGCTCGGGCTGACGGGGTGACGTTGCTGGCCGCTGGATTCAGCGGTCGCTCCTGAGGCTGTGGGGCATCTTGCGTCGACAAAGAGACAAGCCCGATGCCCCGCTCTTCTGTGTGCTTTCTTTCAGGGACTCTTTCTACTGGCTGGAGCTGTAGGCCCATGCAAGGTACCTACCCAGGTACACATGTACATATGTACATACAGCGAGATGTACGGAGTAGTATGTACCCAGCTCGTATGTACATGTCCGGAGTAGGTACCTATCAAATCAACCACTTAGGAGTCAGCAAAGGCGTCGGGTTGCAAAGCTGCCCCGCACCTCGTCATTGGTTGCTTCGTCTCTGACTGGTCTGGTCGACGACTCAACGCTTGAAAGCTTGCCCCGCCAAACTTGACGTCCGATTCCATCGCCCAAGTTATATCGCAAAGTCCCCGTTTGTTGCTCTTTTTCCTGTGCGTCGCCAATCTCCAGGCTGCGGCAGCTCATCATGTCGACCATCACCGAGATCACATCGCGCGCGCAGTGGGAGGAGACACTGGCCGTTCTCTCACCATCCACCCTGCTCATCGTGTCATTCCATGCTCCCTGGGCTGCGCCATGCGCGCAGATGAGTACGGTTCTCTCAGCCTTGGCCTCGGAATACCCAGCTACCGAGCCCTTGGGCACCAAATGGGTCTCGGTCGATGCCGAAGAAATGAGCGACGTCAGCGAAATCTACGACGTGACCGCGGTCCCTTTCCTCGCCCTCGTTCGCAACGGCCACGTCCTTGAGACCGTCAGCGGTAGCAGCGCTGTGAGAGTCAGGACTGCCATCGAGAAACACGCCAAGAATGACGGGGTTGTTGTGTCCAATGGCATAAGCAAATCCAGTCCCTCGGCCGAGGCCAATGAAGACGACGAAGAAGCCGACGTTGATGAAGACCAAAAGAAGGAGGAACTTTACAAGCGGCTGGGTGACCTCGTCCAGGCAGCCCCCGTTATGCTGTTCATGAAGGGGACGCCTAGCTCCCCGCAATGCGGTTTTTCAAGACAGATGGTGGCAATTCTGCGGGAACAGTCGGTGAAATACGGCTTCTTTAACATTCTGGCCGACGATGAAGTTCGCCAGGGTTTGAAAGAGTATGCCGACTGGCCGACGTATCCCCAATTGTGGATGGACGGCGAGCTCGTTGGTGGGTTGGACATTGTATGTTATTTAACCCTTTGCCTTCTTCTCTTCTTTCCTCTCATCCCAATAGCCTGTTTCTACCTTTGAATCACAAAAATGGCTAGCTAACTCTGTCTCAGGTCAAGGAAGAGCTCGGAAACAACGAAGACTTCTTCAAGCCGTATAGCGTAGATGGAGAGGCTGATGCTGCTGCTTGAAGAGATGAAGGGAGTCGACTATATGCGTTACTCAGATAACTTGCTGAACATGAATGACTTGCCGCGAAGCGCATCCGAATAGCACAGCCCTTCTGTCTCACCTCTGTTTCTGCCAGGGGAGCTGTAGGTGGATGGGCGAGACATCAGGAGCCCCCGGATCGAAGAGGATACACAGGGACTCAATGACAAGTCTCAAGGGTAGCTCAAGCCAGGCACGGAGTAGGTAGTAGTGTGTGACTACGTATAACCACGGATATGAATGGTGGAGGGCCGAAACAAGGGTCCAGGACTCCAGATAGAACCTAGATGGAGGTTGGGTGCGTTCGCTAGCGTAGCCGTTGATTATGATGATGGGCCAATGAATTGTTGCATAGTAATCTGCGGCAGACTCTGCAAAGCTAAAGCTGGTGAACGCAACCCCTGATAATTGATCCCATCTGCTTCTGCTCAATTTGCGCCGTTTTGACGGCTGACACATGGAGAAAGGCTACTTGGCGGCATGTCACAGGGTCCTTGAGGTTCGGTGCAGGTCTCGGGAACTTTGTAGCTTGCAGGTGTTGCATCTTTATATTAAAAAGCTTCCTTCCTTGTTGCTCATCGGAGCGCACCATGAGAACACCCGCCAAGGCTGCTAGGTAGTATACAATGTCTCTCGGCCGCACATCCAGTTCACATCGCACTCTACTGCAACAGTCAAACAGGTATGCCATGCCATTGTGATGTATTTAACTCCAACTTGGACAACTCACCTTGCTCCCGCGCAATAAAAGGTGTGTGAGACAAGGAAAGGAGGAGAAGGAGGAGGAAAGACAAGAAACCAATCAAGAGAGAGGAAGAAAGTCATGGAATAGAAAAGAGAGAAAAGCATGACAGAATGAAAGTAGGCCTATAAGAGAGAGGAATAGAGACAGAGCAAAGAACCAAAATAGAAAACAAAACGCCGTTTTCACAATATTCAAAATTCACAGTTTCACACATCTCGCACAAACACACACAATCAATCAGCCTTTCTCATATTCTACATTCTCATCACACACCCCCTTCCTCACTCGCCTTTTATCTCTATGCTCTATCTGCCCACGGAGCATGTATCAAAAAAACGATGACAAGAAAGCCAACACAAGACAAGAAAGAAACACGATAACCACCTCGTCCCATGTCTTGTCACCGTCAATACGTGACGTACCTCAGCACCGCTCTCTCGTCAAGAAAGACCCAGTGCAGGTGAAAAAAGGAACAGCATTTGGAACCAAAGGCCTTATCAAACCCAAACTACAAATGAGTCGAGCACCACTGAAAATAACAGGGCATCCTAGTGCATAAAACAAAAAGGCCAAAATTTATAATACTTCGCCAATGATCTTGGCAGCTTCCCTGTACGTCTGGAGAAGAGTCTCGCACTTCTTGCGCTCCTTCTTCACGCCGTCGTCTTCATACAATAGCTCTTCAAATAAGTCTTCTTTGTACAGTTCGCTCACTAGGCGGTTCTGCACCACATCCTTGGAGTGGTTGACGAGGAGGTGCATGATGGCCTTGGGGACTTGATCGGCGATTGATTCGCGAACAATGTTGAAGTACGAGGAAATTAGTGCTCGAATAAGCTCCGTCTCCATGGCTTCACGATCGGTCATGGCTGGCTCATTCGACTCTCCCTGTAACGGCATGTTAGAAGGA
This sequence comes from Claviceps capensis, assembly GCA_018360045.1. Classification (NCBI taxonomy): domain Eukaryota; kingdom Fungi; phylum Ascomycota; class Sordariomycetes; order Hypocreales; family Clavicipitaceae; genus Claviceps; species Claviceps capensis. The sequence continues at coordinate 35,375 of SRPN01000130.1, read as the reverse complement.
TACGTGGTGCTAAGGGAGAACATGGGGTGGAAATCATGGATACTTACAAGGTGTGAGGCCAGTCCATAATTTCGTGAGGTGGGGTCATATTCATCGGAAATATGTGTCGCCGGTCCTGGCAGGTTCCTCTCTTCTCGTCGGATGGATTGTGTTATACTTGGCTCAGAAGCCTGGCTGACGTGTCTCCTGACATTTGCAAGCGGGCTTCCCGGCAAAGGCATGGGGTTGTGGCCGATACCATCTTTGCCGAAAAAGTAGTTCAGGAAAGTATCCCGAGCGCCGCCAAGGCCCTGGCCATTCATAGGTGAAGGCGAATGCGGCCGAGCACCGTTGACGGCGGCAGCCAGACTGCCGTGGGTGCTTTCGTGGACAGCCGGCGACAAGCTGCGACCCGGCTTGGAGGTATGCTTGCGGATTGCGCCGCTTTTGTCCTTGTCCGGCGCAGCGGCAGCACCGTCGTCTTGGCCATCCTCGGTGGGCTCGGCGGAACCGTTGACGCCTAGGTCTTTGAGACGACGCCTCTCGCGACGGTCACGCTCCTCCTGAACCAACCGCTTTCGCTCACGCTCCTGCCTGGCGCTGACAACGTTGCTCATCGCGGCGGCGGCCCCGAGGAAGTTGGGATGGTTTGTGTTGATGTACGCGCGCTGGATAGATATCAGAGACTCCACATAGGAGGAAGCAGGGCCCAAGCGTTCGCGAAGCAGGTCCGATACCGTCTCAATAAGCTTGGCCTGTAGTCGCGGGTAGCGAGAGAGCTCTGTCGATCCGCACGTGTGGCAGATCTTGATGAGCTCCTCGTACACAAGCTCCACACAACGATGGCTGGGGATTTCCAAGAGCTTGATCTGAGGCTTGACAAGTAGATCAAAGGCCATTTCGGGGACGAACAGACTGGGTCGTGGACCAGTCGAGTTTCGGATAGCCGTACGTATGTCGTCAGCAGACAGATTTGAGGTAGGATCAATGGTCTCGAGCGAGCTGCCAAAGACCGAGTTAAATATGTAGTATATCCGTGCACCACCGCAGAGCTCCTTGGTCGAGATTTCAGAAGAAGTACCGTCAATGGAGGCAATAAACGACGTCGCAAAGCGAGTCATTTGCTGCAGAATGAGGGATCCCCTGTGCTCCTTGCCACTGAAATGCATATCGCCATAACTTGCGAGCTCCTGCTGAGTCTGTCCCATAAGCGTGTTCAAGCGAGCTTTTATGTCGGGCAAGCGTTCCCGAATGTGCGTCATGAGCGTGGTGTTGAGTGTTTTGGCTAGGAAATGAGTGCCGCATCGTGTCGATATGTTGCGATAGGCGGGGTGGTGCTTGAAGAAATCCATCTCTGCCTGGAGAGCATCTTCCATCGGCTTGTTGCCCTGGATGTCCTGCTGCGAACGATTGACAACGCCAATGAAGCCGAGTTTCAGCGGATATACTCGGCCGGACAAGATGTCGAGCGCGTTAGTGCCATGATCCATGAGATCCAATTTCGTCAGAACACCAATCGTTCTTCGGCCCAGAGCGTCTACATGTCGGGCAAGCTTGAGAGCTTCCGAGTTGACAATGTCGACGTTGGCAGGGGAAACGGCCAGAATCAAACTGTTCGGCTTGGCAATGTATTCGGAAATGAGCGTTCTCGTCTGCTTCTCGATATCGCTGGGCTGGTCTCCGATGGGAACCTGGAATTTTAAAAGGTGAGCTAGTTAGCCTTTTCTTTTCTCCTTCTCTGCACCTGCGGCCTCATCCCGAAGAGGCATGCTTCCTGGGAAGCAAAAGAGAGGTGGACTGGCCTTGACCTACCTTGGTCAGGCCAGGCAGATCAACCAAGGTCAAGTTGAGAACATGAGAAGAGTAGATCTTGAGGTTTATGGACTGCCTGTTTATACCCTTGTTGTTGCCAGCAACTCGAGCCGTCTCATTCTCAATTTCCCGCTTGACATCGGAGAAATCAGTGAAGCGACGGTTTGGGATATGGTGGAACTCGGCCCATTCAGAACGACGACCAGCAGAGGCGGGCCTGTGGGGGTCAGAAATAGCATCGGAAGCTTCGTCTTCCTCAGGGACATTGATGAGCTGAAGAATCAGTGGCCGACGCGTGACGATGCCGCTTCCTCGGGGAAGGAAATCTCGGCCCACTATGTTTTCGAGGACGGACGATTTTCCAGCCGATTGTGACCCAACGACCACCTAGGGACGCGGAATAAAAAGGTTAGTGTTGCTTGGGTCCCCCGTAGATAAAACGGACCGGTTGGGTGCCATACAATCTGCGGAAGATCTAGAGAGTCGCTGCCGATAGTGTTGAAGACCAGGTCTTGCAACTTGTTGACGGTGGTCAGCAAATCCTCGCCCAGAGCAGCCATGGCGATGGATGGATGGGCAAGGCAGTCCAAACTGCGGCGGCGGCAGAGGCAATGACAGTCGGATGATGCCTCGGAGATCTGAGACGCGTATGACAAGACTCGGGGCGTGACAATTCGGCCGCGGCAGCCAGCGACGGGACGAGAGCAGACACGGGGTGGAACGAAGTGCTGTCAACATGGATTTGCTCGTCCGGAGCGCTTCAGAATCAAGGAAGCGCACATGGGAGCAGTCGCGCTGCTGAACCTTGCGCGGCTTCGGGTATAGCTTCGAGTGTGGGGCGCTTTTGCGTGAGCTGTGTGGTGTGGCGCTGCATTCTTGGGGCTGAGCGGCTGTCGGCGCGTCATTCTTCTTGATCTTCTTGGATGACCACGCAAGCTATGTACCTGTGTACTATGGCGCGAAGTCGGCCTCAGCCACACCTCGCGGAACAAGTTGAGTCACGGACTCACGGTCTTGCCCTTCGTCGCAAGTCGCAATTCGTTCACAACGGGACAGCCAGAAGGCGACCATCACGACGCATAAGACCAGATATTTCCTGCTGCAACTATGAGTACCTTTGGCAGCCCTGGAGTACTGCCAAGCACAAGGCCTACTCCGTAAGTCATTCGTTGGAGTCTGACCAACATCTCTTGATGCCATTCGAGACGGACAACGCCAACCTAAAGATCTGACAAACTTGGCCTTACCAGTCCAGAGCGAGGCAGCTTTCCACTCGATCATGAAGGTAGGTGAAGCCAGCGAGCGGAGAGAGCGCCGCGCCCTACCGATCGGCACAACAAGTAACTCACCCGTACTGATCAGGCATCACCAGGCGAGTGCAAGCATGTCATGACCACCTATCTTGCCTGTATCAAAAAGGTTCGAGGTCTGAATGACGACGAGTGCAGAAACATCGCCAAGGCCTATCTGTCGTGCAGGATGGATCGGTACGTCGTCTCCATGACCCCATACGTATGACCTATTAACGCCAACACTATCGCTATCTGTTCAGCAATTTGATGGCCAGAGACGAGTTCAAGAACCTGGGGTTTGCGTCACCCCCGGAGACGGCTTCGGGGCCTGCGCAGTCAGAGCCAGAGAAAGGCGTAAAGGGAGAGTTGCTATGGTGAGCAGCAATGGCGAGCAGCAATGGTCTACGGCTGTAGGATCTCGGCCAATGTTTATCTATTGTTCCTGTATCTGTAAATATTCACATCCTGCAACAACGCCACTCGTCGACACCTTTGAGTCTTGACAATTGACAACAGTGAACACTCAAATCATCATGTCGTCGGCGGTCGAAGCTATTGACTGGCTGCGTCTTGTCATTGGCCATCTGCCGTCTTGGTGGGTCCAAGTCGCTACGTTGCCCAGTCAACTCCGTCTTGCACGTCCGGGTGCGAGACGTACAAAGCTGAAAGTGCATGCAGCAGCGGTTCGCCTCCTCGGGACCGCCCAAGTCTCGTCGTGATCGAGAAAACAAACAACCCTTGTGAAGTAACATAGTTTATTCCCTCATCGTCCACCGTCCCTCGCTCATCGACCATCGCCTTCTTTTCAATCCCCACCCCCGACTCCTTGATATCTCGACATCAGTGCCCCAGTGATCAACCCTCCTGTGCTTGGATCCTTCATTTCTTTGCGACCGACTATTCTCCACCATGAGCAGCGGGACTAAGTCGTCCAAGGTGACTCCACCGTCACCGACTTACATGTCCAACAAGCAATTCGGTACGTTCGTACCTTCGTAGGTTCGTAGGCTTTTGCTACGCATCGTGCTGACAGAGCTTGATCTTTACAGCGAGCTATCTCTCTGATCTGCGCACCAACCGTATCGCTCGACCTGGTGGCGCTCGTCCTCTCCCGCCAAGTGGCCGTTCTTCCATGGTTTCGAGCCCAAGTCTCGGTCGACATAATAACTCTCCGCCTCAGCAGGTCGGCTCGCCTCTTGAGCAGACATTTTCGCAAGCACCGACCATCGGAGATGCCAGTATCTGTTCCCGGAATTCAATATCCAGTCTACAAAGCCGTGACTACTATCCAGCGAGCCCGTCCAAGCCTCTGAAACCATCCGACGTCGTCCCCACCGCTACCTACATAGAACGGGGGCAACGGTGGATGGAGAAGGAGGAGGCTTCCTCGTTGCGTGATGCCATGGAGCAAATGGACATACGAGGCGCGTCTCGGAACGTCGCCGATGATGACGAGTCAAGAATCTACAATGCCGCTCTCGACGAAGCGGCCGAGCTGGTTTGGCAACACGAGCATGGCTATAAACCACCAAAGCCGGACGGACCCTATCGGTACCGGCCACATCTCAGAAAGAACAGTTATGCGCACGCCCGAACGGCCAGCGTCGGTGCTCAGGGAGACGACGTTGCTCCAAGTGCAGTGTGCCACACTCGTGCAAGCCGATCTGAGTCAGGGAGTTCAGCTGGTAGCTGTCACTCGATACATGGCCATCGAGTCGCGGTAGATTCCGCTCAGGCATCTGCGCCATCCGACAGAAAGCCGCCAAACACATGTGCGGCGAGCGCCGTTGAGAAGCGGCTTGCGCGACGCCGCAGCAGTTTGAAGAGAAACATCAGCCGTGGAGTCCAGCGGCCCTTCTCAGGCGATCAGATCTGGGAGGAACCTGAGGCGGCAGCGACCACTGTTGCAGCTTCGGCTAGTGGCCGCGCCTCACCAGACAAGTTGAACAACACGCCTCAGAGTCCTCTCAACAGAGGAGGTAGGGCAGGCCACCCCATCTTCCATCCAACGCCGGATATCAAGCCTCTCAATCGAATCGAGATCTATCGGAACCCACCAACGCAGTCCCGCAATCCGCTCTACACGACCAATACCGGCTCCTCCAAGGCGGAAGAAGAGCCAGAGCTGGAGCGCAAGAACGGAGTCGAAGTGCGGAGTGAAGATATCCGTGCTGCCACGAGCAGAAAACTAAAAGATCGCAGTACCAAACTACCGGAACCAACCGCCGTCAGTGACAGTCCAGGACGGCCCATTGTAAGCTTTGATAGTCAATGGAAAGCGCCTGAGGAGACCGCTGATATCAGTCCAGACCGGCTCTCCAAAACGGCGCATTGCAATGTCAAAGGCCAATCGCAGCAGCAGCAACAACAAGTTTCGCGCGAGCCTATGGCCATACCTTGTATCAATGTTGCGGAAGTCGACCCGCCGCAGGCGAAGGCGACGCCTGCCAAGGGTGTCCCATCCATCTCCATAACGGGCGATAATGATGATTCAAAGAACGTTCGTGTTCCTACCATCAACGTTCCTACGATATCCGTCAACGATGATACATTCGCCCAATCTGCCCCCTCTATCATGATGGAGGCGCCTACGTCAGGGAACAAGCCAACGGGAAGCTCACGGCCTCTTCCCTCACCTTTGGCCTTTCGAAATGTGCCTGGTCGTGCCCAGTTACCGCGAGGGCATTGGTCTCCCGCGGCCGGCAGCACTAGACGACCCAAAACAACATGTCACGAGTGCGGCTTCCCTATCGAAGGTAGGTTCGTCTCCTTGGCCGGCCTCCAAGAGCGTTTCCACCCACAGTGCTTCAGCTGCTACTGCTGCGGCACCAGCCTCGAAGCCATGGAAATCAGCCCCGAGCCCGACCTCATGCGCAAAGCCCGCCTAGAGCGCATCCGCCGCCGCGCCACCGGCGAAACTCTAGACGAAGTACCCGGCATGACAGCACTAGAAGACGGCGACGACAGACTCCGTTTCTACTGCCACCTCGACTGGCACGAGCTCTTCGCACCCCGTTGCAAACACTGCAAAACACCCATCATTGGGGAACACATCGCCGCTCTGGGCGATCACTGGCACTATGGGCACTTTTTCTGCGCAGAGTGCGGAGACCCCTTTGAGCATGGCATGACGCATATCGAAAAGGATGGCTACGCGTGGTGTATCAAGTGTCAGACGAAGCGAACGGAGCGAAGGGCACCCAAGTGCAAGATGTGTAAGATGGCGGTGATTGGGGAGTATGTGCAGGCTTTGGGGGGGGAGTGGCATGAGAGGTGTTTTCGGTGTGCGGATTGTGGGGGAGGGTTTGAGGATGGGCAGATTTTTCCAAAGGAGGTGGGGGGTTCTGGGGTGATGGTTGTGTTGTGTACGGGGTGTAGGAGGAGGGATTTGAAGAGGTGAGTTTCTGTTTATGCACCTATCTACCTATGCTATTGCGTTGATGTTGTGGGGTTTAGTTTTAGTTTTAATTTTTATCGTTATTAGGTATTACTTTTTTTTTTGTAATTCTTTTGATAGGAAGTAATGGGAATTATTGGATTCGGAAGTGAGTATGAGGTCACTGAGGTTTTATGTGAGGTTTGAGGGATCTGGTTACGGGTCTGTGGATGTGGAGCTGTGACTCGAGGCACCGTTGTGAGTTTGAATTTGCGGTATGTAGTTGCTTAGCTCACGATGCTTGATATCTATTGTGCGTGTATTTCTCTCTGGGTACTCGATTCCGTGGAATTGCGTGCGTGATAGGTCATGAGAGAAGATCTTGCATGTGAGGAAAGTCAAGTCAAGGCAGGGATGGGATGAAGATGGGGGTTTTTCTGTGTGCCGCTATATGAGAGATTTGCTGTACATAGCTTGGTAAGATTATTGTCGATGTTGTGTATGATGTGAGCACACAACACGCTTGTTGACATGGTTCGGATTGTTCATGTTTATCATAAAAGTACACAGTTGACACTGTTGACGTTTGGGGACACCCTACTATCATGATTAAAGCACACCAAATTGACACTTTGACCTCATAAATCTTGGTGTGGTATGAACAAAGCACGCTATGGGAAAGGAAGAGCCTAATTCGCAAAACAAGATAGTCTATGTTAAAAAGTACATGTTTTGGTATTGCAAAAGACTAACTTCTTGTGATTGTGCGAGCCGAGCTTGTTTCCATGGCTGAAGGACCGATGGACAAGACAGCCTCAAGGGCCATCGTCATGTTCGCCGAGCCTGCCTGCGATTTGCTTCCCTTCTTTTTCCTTTTCGTCTGTTCGCTTCTGCAAAGACGGAATGCGGTCGAACCGTTTCAGCCCCTAAGAAGCGTGCAAAAGTGTGCGTGCGGTGTGGGTGTAGGTGAGTGTGTGTGGCTCTGAGTTTCTGCGATTTTCTTCCAGTTTCTGTATATTTGTGCCTAACGCCGCCGCCCTGAATCCAATCATCCATGCCGCGCACGAAACTGTGTCGGATACATTTTCATCATGTTGAGATTCGTCTAGTTGCTGCAGCCGCCGACTTGCTCCTGGTGCACCTCAAGGGTGTCGCCATCTGCCATTTCGAGCTAAAAAGTGATGGGAAACGATGACAAATCAGTCAGTACAATCGGTTCTTCGAGTTTTGCAGAAAAGCCGCCCGGGGAGAATGTCTTTTTTTTGTGGGGGAAAAGAAGGGAGAAAAATGCAGAGACAGCACAGAAAGAAAGATCAACTCTGTTCATGTAGTCGATCAAGACTCTCTAAATAGGGTTCACGCGTGCGGGCATAGATGGAGAAAACATACCGCGTCAGGTGTATCAGTTGGCTGAACCCGCGAACCGTCAAACAAGAACCGCACCGAGGTGATGACCTTGCCTTGGCGCTCGCAAAAGGCATTCATCAACTTCTCCAGCTTGGTGCTGCGCTTGATCTTGAAGTAGACGTCGTTATTGTTGTCGGTAACCTTGATGTTCAAATGTTCTGAACTCGTCGGCACCTCAGTGCGCTCCTCCGGCGTTGCGCGTCCTTCCTCGGTTGCCATTGTGGGATGAATGGGATGGGTGTCGGCAAGAAGTTTCGATTTCGTATCTGTTTGGACTGTCGTCGCCTCTTGTCACGATCTCGATCGGGTGGATTTTGCGCGACCGAAGAGGTAGGCGTGCGGAATGTTTTTGAATTTAGCACTTGCGCCTGTGATTCGTGATGTTCTTGTCGTCTCTTTCGGGGCGTAGGACGGAGAGTTATGCACTTGCTGCGAGCAAACGGTGGAGAATGGGAAGGAAGGAAAACAGAAGCGTGAGAACGTTTGAGAATGAGTGATTGAACTTAAAGTGAGTCTGGAAAGAAGTTGACGTGAGCGATTCGCCAAAGTGGGGTCGGCGTACCAAGTTTAGTACACGACCGCATTTAGGGTGGCACAGTAGGTACGTTTCGCAAGTGTTCCCTAAATCGAATTTCTGTGAAAGTGCCTCTTCTTGCAAGTTGCGCCTGCCTGTAAATACAGTAGGTATTGATCGCACAGACATCCTACACAGCTGACTACTTTCTTACTTTCTTGATACCATATCGTGACTTAGTGCAGTTTGATTCTTGTACAAATAAGCCGGTACGCTAGCCGCATAACCGTACCCAGCTTGGCGCACTTAACATTGGGTTCTTGCCGGGCTGGCCAGTGACCACTGAGTCCTGACCACTGACTGCTCAACCAGTCACTGTGTATGCGCACTGTAGGAAGCAACGTGTACAGGTGCGAAGCTGCTGGAGGAGCCGCCTGAGGACCCCTACGGAGGTAATCGGTAAATGTACCATCGCCACCAAGACAGACAAACGGCACACTACGTACCACAGACTGCCAAACATCCCTTTGCATCATCCGACAGCCGCGTTGCATTGACCTGTCTTCTTCAGCTTCTCACCATGGTCAGTCTGCAACGGCACGACAACGGAATTAGTTCCATGCCATCACTAACCAAGCTCAGCGCGCAGGGTCAAAAGAATGGCGTTGATGCCAGTCCGCCGTGCCGCCCACGCGCAGTGAGTTGCACTACGCCAAAGAGGACTACTTTCTGCAGGGCTGACAGACTCTTGTTGCATTCAGTGTGCCATTCAAGGTAGGATCAATCAATGCTGTGAATTTGCATTCTCTCGCGACAGTGGCACACATTCGTGGCCTCAACTGACTGGAATCCTCAAGATTGTCTGGGCCGCAACAACTACGATGATGCGAAGTGCCAACAGGTTATCATGGCCCTCTACGAATGCTGCCATGCCTTCTATCAACGGCACGGGGACGATGCCAGGACCCCAAGTTGTCCTCAACCCGATGTGCTACGCTTGAAGTTACATCACACCAAGGACGGCAGATAAATGAGCAAACATGTCGCAAGTTATCTATAGCGAGCGATTCTCGCCGTGTGTGCAAGAATCACATGGCTCTGTCAGGTCGGGAGAAAAGGAATGTAACGCTCGTCGTGACTATGTCCGCCAACATAAAAAGTAGGAAACGTGGTGAGGAGCGCCGAATACAATCTAGGCTATCAGGAGTGCGCAAGAGATCCGTAGATCTGAACGAGCATGGAAAGGTGCCGTCCCGAGACTCTAATAAGAATGCCCATGACATTATGTAGAGAAGAAGGAAAAGAAAAAGGGCGCCAGAGCGAGCGAAAATGTTGTTTGTAGTTGCCAGTCGGTGGGTCGCAGTAGTTTCGCTTTGTTGCATATTGCAATAGCGGTGGTTCTGCTCAAGTTTGCACAAGGTACATACTGCAGAAAGTGACCAGCTGAGCATGTATCATACCGCGAAGTCTAGAAAAGCGGGGCGTGCTCTTGCTTGCTTCCTGCTTTTGACCAGTGGGTGGCACCACTTGCTACATGAGGCTACCTCGCTTGTTGTTCACTACTCCTGCCTCCCAAGATATCAGGCAAAACTTTGGATGTATATAGTTGCCCCGTTTGTTTTCCTTGCTTGACATAGATATTTCAACTCAGTTCAGTTCTTGTGGTATTGTGTCGAGTCGATCCCTGGATCGTGTGTTGTGTGTCGTCCTCATCGTCTGCTTGACGGTTTATCTTTCTTTGTAGTTTGTGGGGATCCTGAGCGGATCTCTGCTGTTGTTGTCTTCTTCGTTTCCCTTCCATTTTCTAGGTCCGAGAAAAGTACATAGCGGCTCAGCTCAGGTACCGCTGGAGCTCCCGATTGACGCCGGGAAGTACCAGGTACCTAACAGCACCAGCGCCAACACAAGACAGCACCACAACACGCACCGCCACGCCATCATTGCTCTGGGCCAGCTTTTCTCGGACGGCCCAACGCGCTCGCATCAGCCACTTGATCACAACCGCCTTCGACGCGGCAGCAACCCAACCCAACGCAAACACTTGCGCCATTCTTGTCGACATCAGCAGTGCGTATTCCGTGACAGAGTCGATAGCCTTTCGCCTCTTCGGTTCGACTCATACTGCCATTCTCTCTCCGTCGATAGGCCGTTTGGTTGCAAGACCATGCCGATGCCAGCCCTGGTTAGCATATACACATCACAGTGACGGACAGTAGATCCTTCTCAGGCGGCAGCAGTGCGAGAAAGTATGGCGACGAGCACCAGACGAGAAAAAATAACAGAGGAAGTCACCCCAGGGCCCGAGGTGGAGGACTTTGCCAACGCTTTGGACGACTGTCTACTGCGAGGGCTGGCGGCATCGGAGAAGAGGGCTCGGCTGCTTGATCTACCCCGAAGATACCACGAAAATGCGATTCGACGGCTGGCGCAAATACAACCGAAAGTAGTGAGGCATGCCGTCGACGATGTGGACACGGACATGGACGCCGAGGTGGATGCGGTCGCGGTCGCAAAGGTTGATAGACAACACCCCAAAGACGATCCTTCCGAATCATCAGACATGGTTCGACAGCTGGAAAAAGAGGTGCAGACGTGGGATCTATTCAGACGTCTTCTTCCCCTGCGATATTCCGGTTCGGGCCCAGAGCCGATGCGATTTTCGTCGCCATTACCGGGCTCGAGGAAGTCAATCCAGGATGATGTCCACGATTTTCTCGAAACGAACAGTGTTGCCTTGGAACGACGTGCTGTTCTCCAATGGCTTCAGACGACGGCGGCGGCTGGGCCAGACATTGACGAGGTCGCGCGTGAACTCCAGCAAAATGCCGATAGAGGCGACATCATTGCGCATGGCTGGCTCCATACCCGAACGAAAATCAAACTCAGAAAAAGCGTGACGGCGTGGCCTCGTTTATTGGATCGCCAGTCACCCAATGAGATTTCTAGTCACGTCAACTCGGATGGCGCGCCGCTAGTCACCCAACTGGATCCGGATGCCTCGACGAGACAAGGCCGCAAGCTGGAACCCCAGGATGATTACTTTGAGCGAGCCATCTGGCTGGGATGCTTCGAGCATCTCAGAAGAGGAAGCAAGTTTGAGGATATCCGCGAGTGGTGTCGGGAGCGAACAGAGATGTGGAGAGCTATATCCATGTCGGCCATGCCCATGTCGGTGGAGGAGTGGCATGACGGCCCGAAAACCGATGCTGATGCAGCGTCACTGGCTCTGTGGCGACGGATGTGCTTCTCTCTGGCGAGACAAGGTGGCTCAGATGACTTTGAGCGGGCCGTGTACGGTATTCTGTCTGGAGATATCACCACGGTGGAAAACGTGGCAAAGAGTTGGGACGATTTCCTGTTTGCAAACTACAACGCTCTTTTACGATCACAAATCGACACGTTTATGCTATCGAAATGCCCGCCCGACGTAGTCTCGACGTTGCTGCAGTCCTTGCCAGCGTTTGACGCCGTCGAATTTCATGGAGACGATAACGATGTTCAAAAGCGCATCATACAAACCATTGGATCCCATCCCAAGGTACGGACGGAGGCGAGCGAACCTAACAAGGCTCTGCAAGCTTCATTCATCGCCAAGGAACTTGATCGACATCTCTATGAACAAGGTCTAGTCATCACAGCTGCTGCGAATGAGTTTTCGACATCTCGTCTCGTGCGCAAGGGCCTAGAGGAGGATGAGAATACAATCGTTTCCAAATACAAGTACTTTGACTTGGCGCAGCATAGTGGGCTGCGCATTGTTGCCCACGTATTTGTGCTCGTCTCTCTGTTGGATCGCTTCGAGAGGCAGGAGTCCGACTCGTTGGAGCCCCAAATCCCTGCATCATGGCGATTTTTCCAGGAGAACATCCTGGCTGCGTACACTGACTATCTACGAAGAGCCAAGCTGCGGGAGCTCATCCCACTCTACTGCTCTGTGTTTAACACCCCGCGACGCTACGAAGCACTTAGCTGGAACGTCATTGAGCAGTCCGATCTCGACATCCGCAGCGAGCAACTGGGGCTCATCAGACGAGCGGGTATTGACGACTCGCGATTTGTTGAATCACAGGCCACCCTCTTTTTCGGTGAACTGGACAACAATCCTAAGCTGGCTGTCAATAACGCCTCGTTTAGGATTCTGGAGCCAGGCCCACCATCGTCTCGGGGTCAAAGGAGAATGAAGAACGATTTCTTCGGCGCCGAAGAGGACAAGGTCGATCCCAAGGATATGAAAATGATTCGCGCTCTGGAGTGGCTGCTCATGGTAGAGAAATCGTGGCCTCAGGTGTTTTCGATCGGTATCCAGGTGTACAAGTTGTTTTTGCGTGAGTGTCCTCCTCCCTGTTACGTCGGCGAGTTCGCATATCTAAACACGTATGAGCCATCATTGGCCACTTCTGTTCCAGGAAGAAGGCATGAAGATGCACTAAAAGCTGATTCTAATCTGATGCGTTGGCATGAACAGGTAATGGTCGACTGAGTGCTGCGCGACGGCTGTATCGAAGAGTTGCGTTCACTCGGATCATGCAACACATGACGGGGCATGATGATCCGGAAATTACGTTGTATGAAGATGTCGAATTCTGGACTCTGCAGCTGCAGGACAGTGGACTCGGCAACGTGAAACCGGAGCAGGCCATGTCGGATGCGCGCAACTATATGGAGTTGGAGGCTCTGGTGAAAGCTCTGGATACTCTGGAGACTATAGCGTCGTGTGTGCATATATCAGAAGAGTACGCCCCCCTTCCCCCCCACCGAGCCCTGTTCATTGCCTCTACTTCCTGGCGGTTCCTTTTCCCTTTTCCCATCATCTTTCATCACATTTTCCCTCTCTTCACTCCTTCTTTCCTGTTTTCTTTGTTGTGAAAAAAAGGGTTTGGAGAACGAAAATGCCATTCATGTCTCATGTCCCTGAATGCTAACACAGTCTTGACATGACAGCCCTGACTTGACAAACAAACAATTCTGGCAACGCGTCGGCGAAGAAATCACAACCGCCACAGACAACATGCAGCCACTGCTAAAGAACTGGCTCCTGCCGGGCATCGAAGGTAAGAAACTCGCCTCCCCTTTCCCTTCCTCCTCTCCTTAGCTTGAAGCTCGAGGCTAATCTCCATCCAGATGGCGATCATGAGCTTAAGCAGCTCCGCGACGCATACCTCCCAGAGACAATCCTGGCCTACATCAGCGCCCTACACTTTGCCGGGACAGGCATCTCGCGCGACCATCTCTTGGAGTGCATGGATTTGGCCTCCGTGATTGCTGAGCGCAACTCAGACCTTTCTGGGACGTTTGTGGATGCGGGGCGGATGAAGGCGCTCGTGGAGGCCTTGACGGCATGTAGCAAGACGTTGGCGATTAAGACGGAGGAGAAGAGGGGGGCGACGATTATTGGGGGGAGAAAGTTGCGGGAATTGGGATGGTCGAGGGATTTGTGGGCTGTGAAGAAGTAGAGGGCCTTTACGCAGGGGGGGGGTTCTGCTTTGGAAGTTTGAGTATGTATCACGTACTCCGTACAAATGGGCAAATGAAGGACAAAGTGGCTGTTGGGCCGCGCGGGAGTTGGGGATTGTATGCATGTAGGAACACGGCAAGCGTTAGGGTAGAGTTGGTATGAATTAGCACGAAGTGCGTCTTGTTGTGTGCGTTTAGCGATTATAATTACTAATTTAGTGTCACGTTGTTCAATTTCGGTGCGGTCTGGGGACACTATGGCTTTTTGCCGAAAGCTCAAACCTACTTCAACGCGCATCTCGACGTTCAATCATGATGCGTATGTATAAAGTGCAAATTCATGCTAACTCCATAGAGGGAACAGAGCACGATGAAATACGCAAATAGATCAGAAGGTGTATCGGTGCTGGATGGAGGTGCCACACCAGGACAGTCGATGAGGTATATGTATTGTTTTTGATATTCACATATTGCCAGACTTTGGCTTCGCCCGGAATGGGAGCAATAGTACACGCTTTCTTCTTTTAAAAAATGTATTGATCATGCTAGTATTTAGGCCCCCAATCAGACCAACAGGATCTATTTCCTATCTGCATGTAGAATTGCGAATTGCCCCCCAAGAAGCTGTATTCACGATCCTTCCCCAACCAAATCGTTAATACTGGCGTGGAAAGCTAGATGTGCAACGAAACCATGCTACCTGGTGAAATGTTAGCTTCAAATAAGCTGAATAGAGATGTGAAGAATTGTGTGCGTCTTCACTAAGAGATTTCCAGTATATAAGTGGCCGCAAAGGACCCGTGAAAATTTCAACTCTTCAGACGCACGAACCAGCTCGATAGTAACCAAAACGGCACCCATCAGTCGCGAAGAAGACCTTCAACGACAGTTGCGTGGTGTATTCAATTTCCCAACACTGTAACAGACAGCCCCCGTGAGATGAGAGAGGAGTCCTGACAAAGAGACATTGGGGCCAAAGAATGGCATCTTGGGGATATTGGGGAAGAATAGGGCTCACGAAGATGAAGAACTTACGGGAATACTCGTGGGAACCAGATAACACTTGTTCAGCACATATATCAGATGCGCATATGCTTGGTCTGTCCATGATTCACGCCTACCGTTATTCCCAGACTCTCGTGGCGTCAAGTCCACGTTGCGGGCGGCGGATGAAATTTGCAATTGCAAGTTCGCATCCAAGCCGCCGCCCACAAAGTCTTTGAGTTTTATGCAGTCTGCCCCAGCCACATCACGCACCAGCCACATCACGCACCAGCCACTCCCAGACGTCACTCCTCCGCCCTCCTCTTGCGAGTCGCGACAGCTGTCCAGTCACCAGTGTCACCCTCCTCGGGGGCCTCACCACTTCGCCATCCCATCGCATCATGTCAAGCTTCCCAGCCGAGCTCGCGAGCTCAACTCCCCCCGTGCCGCCCCCGAAAGGCCCCTCCGGCGACCTAAACACATCTACATCCGCATACACAACATCATCAACCCCGCCCCCCTTACGACCTCTCCCCGGGGATGGCGGCGCGCAAGGCCGAGGAGAAGGCTCAACGTCGCCGCCCGCTCCAGCGACTACATCAGAAGACATGCCCGACCCCGGCGAGGACTGGCTCCCAGACTTCGTACGAAACAAAGGGTACATCTCCCCTTCTCCCCTTCATCCTTTCCCCCAACCCCGCAACCCCATACCAACCAACTCCCAAACCCTCCCAATAACAACCTCAACTAACACGGACCTTTCTTCTCCCATAGAACCCAAGACCTAGCCACTCTCCTCTCCTCTCCAAGCCTCCTTCACGCCCTCGCCCACGCGCCCTCCTCCGCCCACGAATCAACCCTTTCCTCCCACAAGACCCTCACCTCATGCCTCCACCACAACAGCCATCTCGCAGAACAACTCACCAGCGCGGCTACCCGCCTCTCGCACCAACGCTCCGCGACACAAGCCGCTCTACTATCGACGCATTCCCTCGAGAGGCAGTGGCGTCAGAAGCAGGCGGATATGGATCATGCGCTGGGGCCGTTTGCGCCGGCGGCGCTGTATCAGCGGTTGGGGCAGGGGGTGCAGGAGCAGGGGGCGGTGTGTGAGGCTCTTGAGGAGAGTTTTCTGGATGGGGGGGGAGGAGCTGGGAGGGCTGGGAGGGCTGTGGGTGAGATGGAGGCGGGAGGGGAGGAGAAGGAGTTGGGGGAGTGGGTGAGGAGGTATAGGGAGGCGAGGGTGTTGTGGTATTTGAGGAGGGAGAGGAGGGAGAGGTGGGATGAGGGGAGAGTGGGGGGGTGGCGGTGATTTTTGCTTTGGGGGTTTTGGGAGATCTGGGAAGGGAGGTGTTGAGCGTGGAATGGGTTGGGAGTTGAAGATTTTGGCGTTCGTGCCTTTTAGAGGGATTCTTTTGGGTGGGCTTCGTTTATATGATACCATGCGGGATGTGCGTGAATGTGAATGATTGGGGCCCATATATGAGCAGGGCCTGGCGAGGGGGGTGTTATTTTCAACCCTTTTTTGTGATTCAATGTTTTCTGAAGCTGGAGTTACTAGAGGACGAAGGGAGAAAAATGCCGGTATAGATCGTGGATGGTGCGTTTGATGAACTCGCGTGGATGCAGGGTAGTTAGCATGCGGGACGTGGGATCAAGCGACTGCGACCTCTGGGAATGCTATATAGCATAAATACTCTCAACTTTCGTATTCTTTTTCAACACTAGGAATGGCTATGAATATGGGCTCGTCAAGTTTCAACATGTGCCTCTCGTTTAATGTCGGTGTGTCATTATGCCTCTGAGTAAGTACGTTTCCATGTATTCATGCTCTTATCTGGATTGGTGTATACACGTATGTTGATAATTATATATGTGATCATATATCATCATCGTCTATATATGGTTGGTACACTCGTATCCATGTGTTGATATCAGATATACCCATATATCCAGATGCTAGTACGTAACACATAACCGCGTATCAGTACATGTACACATCTATGCGTACTATGTATACATAATCACGCCACACGTGGCACACACACACACCGTCACACATCTCTTGACCATCCACCCTAACCATCCATAGTCTACGCCTCAACCACGCCATTGACGCACCATCTACCCATCCCTATCCCTCACAACGCCAGCACACCACCCCTGCCAGAAGCTTCTCTCCTCCCGACTCATGCTCCCACTCAGTACCGCCTCATATACAGCAACCGCGGGAGTATCAAAGTAAGAAGGTGCTCCCCTCCCAGCAGTCCGATCTCTAATCTCATAAAAATAAAAAAAAGGGCACACGAAGGAAAGAATGCAAAAAAATAGCGAGAACATCAAAGGAGAAAGGAAAGCTAGGAGGAGGTAGCTCCCACAGGCGCTGGACCCTCACGCAACATATGAATCTGGTAATGGAGCATTATCCCTCTTTCATCACAAAGTCAACAACCTTGAAGCAGTGTCACAGAGACCACGGCCGTAAAGAACTCACAGAGTCACACAAGGAAGAAAAAATGGTTTTACAAAGTCACAGAGTGAAAGAAAAGAAAGAAAAAAAGGCTACAAAGCTAGCAAACTAGCAAGAAACTTGAGAAAGAAACCCTAAAACGGCAGAGCGTTAAACGGCCCCCTCTTCATATCCGGACTCCTCGGACTCAACGGTAGCGCAAACAGCTCATCTTCGCCATCTCGGCTGCTCGCAGAAAGGGGTGCCGGCTCGCCCTGGATGGCCGCATCGAGAGACTGGGGCGTGGGGTACGGGCTATCGCGCAGTACCGAGGACTCGGAAGGGTAGATGCTGTGACGGCCGTGTGGGGAATGCGAGGTTTGGGACAGAGGGCGAGGACCGGGAGAGGGTTTTGCTATGGGGCAGGGATTAGTATAAGCAAGTTGGATTTTAAGATACATAGGTAGGTGAGGTCGTTTTGCAGAGAGAGTGCCCATGGGGTGAGCGACTCGTTCTCATAGCCGGATGAGTCGTTCTCAGGACAACAAAGCGTGGCTGATGGCTAGATGAGTCGTGACTCGTGGCTCATCGCACCTCAATTTCAAACAAGAACGGAACCAAGAATTACCTGTAGAACTGGGCACAAGATCCGCCGCAGAGGTCCCTAGCCGCATCCCCTTGAGCTTATCTGCCAGCCTGCCAGGGCCAGGAGACCGCAGCGGCACGGGAACCACCGAGGCACCATCACACGGTTGCCCATCACACGGTACCGGCGGCGGCTTCGCCTCAAGAAAATTGGCAACGATCCAATCCTTCTCAGCCATGGCCATTTCCAGTCCCACGCTCTCGGTATTGGCCCGCATCTCGGCCTCCATCTCCCGCTCGAGCTCAGAGAGCCGTTTCTTGGCCCACAAGGTATGCAGCACGCCAAGGGGGCCAGTCTCGAGGTTGAAGCCCGACGGGAAGATGGCCGGGAGCGGCTTGACGAGGATCGGGGTCCTCCCGGGCGGCGTGATGGTGACTTGCGCGGGGACAGAGGCCTCGGGCGGGAGCAGGAAGAAGACGCGCCGTCGAGGTCCGGCCTCGTCGACGTCGTCGTCCTCGTCGTCGGTCTCCCTAGCGGGTAGAAAAGTGGACTTGCCGGGCCATGAAACCTCCCATCCAGCGGCTTCCATGCCAGTGGACTGCCTGGTGGTGGAATTTGAGACCGCGCCAGCAGCCGGTTCGGGAGCGGCGGTGTCGGATGGTGGTGTGACGGAGCGTGCGCCTCTTCCGGCGACGGTGGGGACGGTGGTATCTGATGTGGTCGAGTTGTTTGGGCTGGCCGAGGACGACGACGACGACGACGACGAAGACAATGACGACGACGACGGCGGCGAGGGCTCATCTGGATGCCACTCGACCATCAGAATTTTGGTGCCCAGGTCGCTAAACTCGAATCTTGCCATGTGTGCAGAGCCCGCTGATACCTCAGCCGCCGATCGAGGAGGCGCTGACGATGGTGCCGCGGCCATCTTGGGCATGCGAGACGTCGTACTCTCGCGCTTCTCAAAGTTCTAGTGCCGTAGTGCCCTCGTGCTCGTTGCTGTCGTTCTGTGTGTTCTGTCGTGGTCCCGTGGTCTCGTGATCTCGTGCCGTCGTCGGGTGCAAGTCAGGACTCAGAGCCGGCATCGCACAGACATGGCGCGCGCTACAGTTTAGGTCAGGAACAAGCAGAGGAGCAAGGACTAATATTAGCAGCAGGATCGTGAGAGCGGGAATAATAAACCATGACGGGGCCCCAAATGACTCTGCTTCGTGGCTGACGTCGCGGGGAAACAATGCGCATGCAAGTCTGATCTATCATCTCTGATCAGGATGAGGCGCCGTTACTGTGATTGGCCAGGCTGTGCGGGGCCCCACGAGGCTCAGCTGCTTGGCAAGTCGAGGCACGTTGATGAAGACGGGACTCGGGAGCACCTCCTCTTTCGCAGCCTGAGGCTCGTCATGTCTCCATCTCTCATCTTGTATCTCGATGACTTGACAAGTGCGTGTCTTTGCGAGCCGCAAGTACTCCGTAGCGAACCGCCAAGTTAGGTTTCATCTGCCTCGTATTTGCAGCAGCACTGCCTCTGCCTACCTCCGTCTCTTTGTGCTGATTGCCCGCCCTATATCAACCGAGATATCTGCAAGGCTTGTCCCGGCAAACGGACCGACTTGACGTGAGCCGTGACTTGTGTACTATGTACTACGTACGTACAGAGAGGTACATATGGCCACGACCAACCCAGCGAGAGACACCCAGCGAGAGTCACCCACGGAGTCGACTTCTCCCGATCAACTGACGGGTGCGATACGAGGGGGCAGCGGCGAGGTGGCCTAGCCTTTGCAACTTGGCCGGTAATAAACAACGCATTGTCTTGTAATCGCAGGTGATGGAATTGAAAGAAGAAGACGAATTGCGCAAAGCGGGGTCATGGATAGATGATGGAGACCAGAGCGACGAGAGATGAATACATAAACGACGGAAGCATCAACATCGCCAAGTAGAGATGTTGCTTTAGCTGCATTTCTCTCGGTATATCCGTCTGCACGGTCTGCACCTCCATACACCCATCGCCGCAAACGACAGCAACCTTATCTCGGGATATTTCTGCCAATCGCTGTGCCTGCGCCCTGGGCAGGCTTCCGAAGGAGCGATAGGTACATACATACCTATGGACCCCCAGGACAGGCCATGCGATCGGCATGTAGCGGCCGTGATGTAGGGCCGTTAGGGCCGTCGTCTAACAAACTTAAGCCTCGACTCCTTGTTGCATTCTGTTGATTGCATCATCACGAGCTGTCGAGGTCCCATTCGGCGTTACAACTGTCACCTCCTTCGACCATTGCAGCCCGTCGACTGCGCACCGCATGAACATGCATCCCCGTGACTCAAGCTTCTCTCGTCACGGTGCCAACCTGCATTTTGGATCTGTTCCCTGCGGCAGGGCGGAATAGCGCCGGAGACACGCTCGTGAATAACGGCAGGATATTCTGAGAGCGGCCGAGGAATGGTTCCCAATATTGCCCAATATGTATTGCCCAGACTACTCGTTGTGCGATCGTGTGCAACTCTCTCCCTTGCTTCAGGAATCGGCCAACATCCGCCTCGTGTGGCTGTATCGCCAAGTGATAGCTTGACACATCGGTATACGTTGGCCGTGCAAAGTATGAAGATGCAATACGATTACAGCGGAGCGGAGGCTCCGCCTGGTATCTACTGCAGATTGAGAGCTTGACAAGATGCGTGATACAGACCAGCTGGGATCTCAAAACAACGACGAGGTAGCCATGTATAATATGCACTGGTCAGCAACCTATTTGTCCCACCTTGTTCTTATATGCAGTTTCTGACATCTAAGCGGACAACGACGCGGTGACGATTGCCTCCAGTTCCCACCAAGTTCGACCAGGTGGCCAGATAGTGAAGAGCATTGGTTGTGTCTTAGAGACCCTTGGCAGATGGCTGACGGTCCTGACATAGGGCAATACCTATACGCATCTAGTCTAGGTATGTTGGTGGGCGGACGAAAAGACGACCAAAATTATCGAGATTTCGCAACAACCTGGATAGCTAGCTGTTAGCATCCCATCAGGCCGATCGTTACTCGACCAGCGTCGTATGTGTGCACCGAAAGAGCCAAATGAGGAACCCTGTGTTGTCATATCTCTATCGAGGGCCGAATCATGAGAGTCATGCGCGACCCTACATCGGTTGCTTGCCGGTACTTCTCCTTCTGCCATCGTTGCAATCGTCTGATTCAGAACCTGTGCATCAGGTCACTTCCTTGTGGCATGCAGCTGGTAGAAGTTCTGAACGAGCCAATCGAAAAGACCCTCAGCACCATTTCACCGATTTGAAGATGTGGAGAGCTCGTTGTGGTCACTGGTTGAAGCAAAATCATTTACTAGGAGCAGTGTTTTCGCCTCAAACAATAAGACGTTCTAAGTGGAGCGTGTTGGCCATGTGCAGCAAAAAATAATGTTAAAACGAATGTTGGTATCAAGGTGTAACCACAGATCTCCCGATACACCGATGTGATATGTAGTGCGTCAAGAGCGTTAGTCTGCTGGGTTCAAGTTGCCAGCATCTGCGAGGGCTTTGAATACGGGTGTCGGTCTCAGATGGCCGGAGTAGGACCGGAATCTGGGAAGAGAGAGGGGGAGGACTCAGGAGAGAATGGTTTCTTCCATGTGCCGCATGAGCAAAGTGTCGTCAAGGAGAGAGAGAGACTTGAGGGCGTTTCAGGGTTGGATAGTGCCTTGCCCTTGAAGCTGAACACGCAGGCTGCAGACTTTGCAGTGCCGATCCCGTCATCTAGCATATTGTGCATATGTGATGCATGGATCACGTTTCTTCCGTCGTATTTTTTGGATCAAATCTTTGACTGTACGCGTCTCCAATGGGCTGGCACCCTGTTTTCGACCGCTCAAACTCTTTTAGCGACGCAACGCTTCGATGATGAGACGGGAACGCCCTTCTGCATTACATACGCACGTTGATAGGTGCCCGTCGGCGTGTTCGGCCAAAAGCAGCCCAAGCCGGCGCTATGTTCAGCCAGAGCAAAGCCAACAAAGAGCAACATGTCAATTAGCTGATGGATTAGTTGCTGAGCGGCCCGACAAGACATGCAGGCTGCAGGCAAGACAGCACGAGCAGAAGACCCCGCTGTCGGTTCTCGTCAGTCTCGATTGTTCGCTGCTGGCTAGCGGGGGATGGAGACGGGGATGGAGACGGGGATGGAGAAGATGGAGAACGGGGACGATGGACTCATGGAGATAGGCGGCCGGAGACACCGTGCGGGAAGAAGGGATGGCAAACGGGTGGAGGCCACAGTGCTACGGTTTATTATTATTACCGATACATATGTACCTACATAGGAAGGTACGTATGTATCTACTCCGTACTCCGTACATCTGGTCGTCGACGTCACGTAGATAGGTAAGCCTGCAGGTGTCTGGGGCCTGGAGTTGCAACCTGCGATGGCACGATGGCACTATTGCACGATTGCACGATTGCAGTGGAGGAGCAACACGCAGCCTGGGTGACTCCGCAAATGAGGCCGAAGCCGGGTGCTGAAGCGTGAGGACAGTGAAGCCGAGAACACACACTGTGCCTGTCCGGCGGTGCAGGGACGCATCCGCACCGTACGGGTCGGTTCTATCGGTTCTAGGGCAAGATGGTCCGCCGGGTCAGCTCCACTATTAGGCCGGCGAAACGGCCGTCTCGACGAACCAGCGTCGGCTGCGCGCATTCCCTTGCACTCTCTGGCTTCTGCTCTTCTGCCCGCCACTGCTGCTCTCACTGCTCCCACTGCTCCCACTGCTCCCACTGCTCCCATTGCTCCCATTGCTCGTCCCGTTTGGACTGGCACTGGACAGGGGGCCAAAAGGCAGCAGACAAGGGCCAGGGACTAATGCTCGTCTCCCTGTCACAACCTCTTCGTCCCGCATTTGCAGCCATCGCGGCCAGCAACTCAATTGATAACAACTGCCTCTTTCCACCTCCGGCCGCACCGGACTGTCGCCCTCTCGCCGTCTTTGTCTTTATCTTTGGACGCCCGCAGACGTTCCCTTCCTCGTCACCCCAGGCCTGGAAAGGTCTTCTTTGTTGGCATTCGCGGATCCCTTCATCCAACAAACAACCGGATCCTGACCCTCACATCGGGTATCCGGACCCCGACATCATCTCTGGCCATCAGGCGCTTCCCCTTCGACCCGTCGCCGCGCCCTCTGGCAGACCTTCGTTTACGAATACGACACCTTCTCTCCGACATTCGTCTCCCGAAGGGAGTCAATGCTGGGGCTTCGTCTTTAGTCACGGCGCATATCAGCTCGAACAAGAACAACCTCTGCTTGGGCTCTCTTTTGACCATACTTCAGCCATGTCCCGATTGCAGTTTGTTCATAGCGCCGCGCAATAGAGACAGCACCCTTTCGCTTTAGAGCTGGCCATATAGGCCGCTCGCCAAATTGAAACCATCCCCGGATTATTCGCTTCGTTAATTTTCCACGAGCTCTGAACTACCATCTACAATGGCCGGACGACCAGCCCGCGCGGCCGCCATGGACCCGCCCCATATCACCGAGTTTGCTTCCGAACGGTATTTTGAAAAACTGAATCAGTCCAAGTCCAGCCTACAGACGACGCAGCAGTCCTCAACATTCAGCCTTCCTTTGCGAAGGGCGAAGAATGTTGAACCAGAGCATGGCAAAGTCGCTGAACAGAAGCGAGATAAGAGTCGATTCTTTGGTTTCCGCCATAAGGTGTCATTGAAACCTCAATCGGCCCATGTTGAAACGCCATTAACGCAGACTCGGCTGTCCATCGACTCGGCCAAAAAAAGGTACCAATCCGACTCTCCGACTACTGGTCGTGAAGATTGATGTTATACTTGAGAAGAAAGCAGTCGTCCACTAACATATACTTGTTTCCTTCAGAGTCCCATTTGATCAGGCTTTTTTGGCCCTGCCTACTGAATTGCAGGTTCAGATTCTGTCGTCCCTCCCACTGACCGACATCCTCAGCCTTCGACTTGCCTCCAAGACGTGGCACCTCGTAATCATGCTCAATGAAGCACCCATCGTCCGACACCACCTCGATACCCACATTCCCGCCTACGCTCTCCGCTTATACCCCGTTTCCGAGCAGTCGGGACTCAATTTCCACTACATTTGCAGTCTCTGGCATCGACTCCATGTCGCCGCGAAACTTGCTTTTCTCATGTGCGAGTGGATCACAAAAGAGATCTTTCTACGGCAAACCGAGGCTCAGCAGGCAGCGTTTGCCCCGCAGCGAGAGCGTATGCGACGACGACTGATTCCCCTCCTCTTTACCACATTTCATTTCTTCGAGACGTACCGGAAGCTCTACCTCAAACACATAGTTGAACACGACGGACGCGGACTTAAACACGAGCCTTACACCCTGAATCCGATCGAGGCCCAGATCATGAACATGTACGATGGTCAAACGCTGCTTCGCGTGCACGAAGTATTTCCACTCGTTATATCCTCGTTTTGCCGACGGTTACGACCTCCCACGTATGTTGGTCGCGTGGAGAGATCCCTCCGAGGGTACCTGCGAGAACGTCCGTCGGATGACGTTCAGTCGGCCATCCTATGCATCGGTGGCTTGCGTCAAGTAGAGAGATTATGGGAAATCAAAGGCTACAACAATCGCCGCTCCGCCATCGACCAATGGTACAACAGCCTCACGAAAGACTCCTACAAAGACCACATAGCAGAGCAGTCGCCAGTCAAGTCTCGCCTTGCTCGGAAAAGCTTTGGCCGTAAGAAGTCCTCCAGTGGCGACAGACCAGCGACGAACCGCTCCTCACTCAGTGACCGAACAGGGGGAAGCTTATCTGGCTCCATTGACGCGACGAATCTGGATGGTAGCGGGTACGATCCTAAATGGATATTCCACACCAGCCTGGCCGCCGATGCACCGATGTCGCCTCTCAGTCGCGAGTATGCGCAGGTCTTACTGGACGATTTACCAGTCTTGCAACAGATTTGGCTCACCACGGCTGAAGCGCTGATTCTTGCTCGGGGGATTGTCCAAAGACCACAGGACATTAAGCGGAATCAACAGGTTATGCTGGAGCTCATTCGGGAAGATGGTCTCGATGAAGAAGACGAATGGTTGTACGGGAGGAATAACCCCGATTCTGTTCGGCCACCGGCCACGTCTGCATTCATGGATGATGATGCGGAATAATCTCTCTTGTCGGGCTTACGGCGTACTCGCATACAATGGGCACACATACTTTCCCTTGAACGCGTACTCGTGTCACGTGATGGCAGTTTCCTGGCATCTCCAGAATACCATCAAAATTTAAAAGGACCATTTACATCTACGGACGTTGACGCTCTTGGCATTGGTCATCCATCATTCAATAGCGTGTACTCGCAGTTTCCTTCTGCCCCCGAGCCGTGTCTAGTACATTGCGAGTCAATGCAGTTGAACGATGTGACCATGGCCAAAAGCGTCACTACTCCTTGCACTAAACATCTTTTTCCCTGGCCCATAGAGGAAGGGTCTGCATTATGGGGGGAAAGCACTCGGATCTTTCTTTGAGTTTCTTTTTTGTTCAATCGGCGGGCATTTCCTTTCTTTGTTCAATTGTTCTTCTTTTTCTGTGGCAGGGTTTTTTTCTTCGGTTCCAAGGTATGCTGCGATGGAGCCTTGCTTTGTTCATACCCCCTTACTGCTCGGCTTTTTATTTTTGCGTGGAGCTGAGCTGTGCTGTGCTGAGCTAAGTTGAGTCGAGTTGAGCTTGAGCTAGGTTGAGCTTGAGCATTGCGTTATACAAGAAACGCAGGAAATACCTCGGAAAATATATTACTACGTGCCTTCATTATTGATTTTTGACTGCTTTTCTTATGTATCTTGTTGTTTCTTGAAACAAGCCATTGCGTGGCACAGCACAGCATAGCAACTTGTATGTATGTATATGTTTCCTTTGGTTGGGCTTGCGGGACTAGCATGCGTGGTTTTGTTTTTGTTCGAGAAAAGGGAGGAGGCTGGGAGGGAGGAACAACTGCCATGTATGAGCATTGTCCTGTATGTATGACACATTGCCATGTATAAACGTTGCCGTTTGAAGAAGATTGCGTGGGAGAGCATTGTCTACTTGGAGGCGTGACGTGACGTGACGTGACTTGATTTGATGAATCGGGATGAAGATTGCCATTTCGGTTTACGGAGTAGTCAGTCCAACGAGAGGCAAGTGCCATTTTTGTCTTTGAACCCCTTCAGCTGCACACAATAACAGTGACCGATTCGGCGCAGTGTACATACATACCTATGTAACAGAGGCACTATCGGCATTCCTTGTCGTCAAACTACGCGTTCTTTTTCAGGTTCATAACAAGGGCGACTTTGGTGCATTCATACCAGTGGCAATGCTGTCTTCGTGTCTAGACACCACCGCATACTTTGAATGCATCGAAAGCTTCCACTGAGTTAATGGTCGGTCTAGCGAAAGACGAAGGGAGCTTCGCCACTTCGCCATCTTTAGCCATGTGGGCCAATCTGGATGCCAGTTGGGTGCAGTTCAGCAAGAGTCAGCATCGGCATCGTCTTCTTCGAATCACGACCGCTTTTTAGGAGCAGTACCATGGCTACCTGTTTTGGTGCAGTTCAACCAGGAACAATGCTGGCAGTGTGTTGGTCAAGTCCATGACAATGGTCACTTCGGTACAGTTAGACCATCCTTTTCGTCATACCACACATAGTACGCTTTCCAGGTTCGTAACAACGGGTCGGTTCGGTGCAGTCCAACAAGAGGTAATTCTGTCGTCGTTGTCCTTGAACCACGTGCATCTTCAGGTGCGTCGAAACCGTGCATTTGTTGAGCATATAACAAGAGGCGCCGGTATTCCATCAGCTTGAGCCATGAACCACATGTAGATGCGTAGGGATGGTCAGTTCAGCGCAGCCAAACGGGAGGCAACATCAGCATCGTCTTCTTCGAACCACGACTACTTTTCAGGAGTATAGTCATACAATTTTCGCACTTGAACAACCAGAGGCAGTGTTAGTATTTCTATCCTCAATTCGCGGTGTGCTGTTCAGGTTCATCACAAGGAACATCTCGTTCCGGTCCGATAAGACGCAACGTCTTCGCCGTCGTCTTTAAACCATGAGAACTTGAAGGTGGCATGAGTGTGAACAACAGACAATGTGTCTTCTTCGTCTTCATATCGTGATTATGTATCAGCTACCTTAATAAGTCAGTTTGATACATCCAACAAAAAGGCAGTGTCGTCTTCGCACTACGAGCGTGCGTGGAAATGGTTCATTCGGTGAGCTTCAACAAACGACCATGGTGTCTACTTCATCTTTGGCCAGGGACCATCTGATGTGCATAGCAATGGTCAGTATTCAGTGCGTATCGGCTTCGTCGCTGTATCAAGTCTGTCTGCTCCTCGCCGCCGCCGGTCCTCGGTCGCTTCGTCACTTGATAGAAACCAGTCATCAAAAAGCCGAAGCTTATACAGTGTACAGGCATATACTTTCTGTAGTGTACAGGTATAGACATGATAGATCAGCCCAACACTGTTTTTGACTGCCTGAATGAACCTAGCAGACACCCATTTCAGGTTCACGGGGCCGTGACTCGTCAGGCATACATTCAGCGCCGTCTTGGTCCCCTCTCCAGTCATTGGCTCCAAGTCCAGAGGTGAAGCGGTTGAACCCATCTACACGTTGGCTCCATTGCCAAGAAATGGCATTGCTGACATCCAGCATCCAAATGCAACAAAGCCAATGCAACATACGCCTCTCAACTTGCACATCTCCTCACTACGTCATCCAATGACGGAGAGACGCTATCATTTAGTTGGCCTCAAAATGAAGCACACCCATTTATCCGCTTCCCTTTTTCCCCACATACACATAAGTTTTTCAACGCCTGATATTCGTACCCAAACATGCAAAGCGTACCAAACAGATGACTTACAGAAAGCTTTTCATCCCATAGCATAGGTAGAAGTGGTACCGAAAAAAAAACGACGAGAATACTTGGATGGTCTGCCAAAGGATTCTATAGAAACCCTGGATTAAAAAAAAAAACAGATGGTAAAAGCAAATGAGGGTTCAACAATCAGATTGTGGCATGAAGCCCTGGGAGCCAAACGCCGAGTATGATGCCATATGCCCGTTGTTGGACGACGCCCCCCCGGACTGAAGATGCCGGTATTCATGGGCTTGTTTCCCAGCTGCCTGCATTCCTGCGTTTGGACTAGCAGATGATGTACCAAGCAGATAATGAGACGGCTGGATGGTATTCCGGGAAACCATGTTATGGCTCATACCGTCGTTTGTCGAGCTGCCAAATACTAAATCTTGGGACTGGTGCAGCATGGCGTGTTGGCGTGCGTGCTGCTGCTGCTGCTGCGGATTTTGGTGGTTCTGTTGCTGCTGCATGTACTTTTGCCTTGTCATATGAATGTTGCCCGCTGTCAGTGAATTTGGCGGCGACCCCAGAGGAGCTTGATTCATGACAGGTGAGAAACCTGGATGGGACTGCTGCCCAGAAGCCGCGATAAAATACTGCGGTAGCTGGGTTCGCGAATAATTGCTGGTGCCCTCAGCGCTCATATTCACAGCCTGAGTCTGGGTGTCGAAATCGCTGCTCGACAGTGGAGGGACTTGTCCACCAGCACCCGTGTCAGAAGCGTTGCGGCAGTCAGCCATCTCTGGTGTCCGAGACGAAGAACTTGTCGTCTGTTCACTCTCGTCCAGATTCCCAGCGTCAACCGCGGATTCCTGCATCTTCCTCTTCCTCGATGAGGTCCGCCTCTCGATTGGCTGTTGACTGGATGCCTGATCAGTCAAGGCTGGTTGAGGCGTCGCCATGTCCGTGGATTGCTCAGCTGAACTATGCGTCGTGAGCTGTTCTTGCGAAGCGAGCTCACTGTTGCGAAGCGGATTGCTGAGATTCGCCATAGCTAACGCCGATGCAGCCTCTCTCATTAGAGCAGAAGCAGCAGCAGCTTCCTCCACGTCTGTAGGAGCTGGGTTCTGGCTATCAATGCTGTCCTTTGGTCGGGACTTTGAGCCCTTTGGACGGCCTCGTTTTGCTGGCCTCGGTGCAGCGGTGGCGGCATCATTTGGCTGATTCGCTGTTTCGTCTAAGCTCGGCCCTATGTTTGAGGTAGCTTCCTGAAAGAGACCCCCAGAATTTCCCAACCGAACATGATCAGGCACATCGTCTTCGTCAGCATCTGGTGCGCTAGGTTGTGTATCGCAGCGCGACTTCTTGGTGACGTGCCTCCCTCCCTTGTCGGATCGGACTTTCGTACTCTTACTTCCTTTGGGGCGACCTCTCCGTTTCCTTGGGGGGGAATCAGTTTCATCTACTGCTGCTATTTCAGTCCCTGGAGGAGTATTCTGGGTTGAGCAACGTCAGAATCGATTATCCCGGTACTTGCCTCGAGGTATTGGAGAGAAAGTGAATACTAACTATGGGAAAAATCTCGGAAAGCCACCCGATAAAGTTGGAGCCTGACCCATAACCAGTGTCGCTGTCTGGAAAAGCACTGTAATCAGGAGGCAGAGGGCCCATTGGTAGCCCACCAAAGTAGGTGACTGCCTTGCAGATCTGATTCACCACGACATCTGGGTTCAACGACCTCAAAAGAGTGAGTAGTCGAGCCTGCTCGAACTTTGTCTCAGATGGGGTCAAATGTGTCGTCCTCTTATGCCTGACAACGGGCTGTGTCCGCGCAGCGTTTTCAACCGAAGGAGCTTGAGCTTGGGCGGCGGTCTGGGTCCATTTTAGCCTCTGCCTTCGAATAGTCGAATAATATGACGACTGATTAAATTCCTTGGCAGCTGCTACTGTGAGCTCACTAGTCAGACGCGCAGCCTCTTCTCTACTCAATGTCGGCCCCGTTTGCATCGTCGAAAAGTTGGAGCCATTTCCAGGAGCTTGGATCTGGATTGAGGTGCTGTTTCTTCCTGCCGCTTCGTGTAGCACACCAGCTTTATGAGGGGCTCGATTATCTGGCTACGTATTAACAAATCCATTTCGAAGCTAGCAGAAGGATGCCATCCGCTGCAAGGCTCACGAGAGCAGGGTGTGACTTACTAAGGTTGGGCGCGGGCGCTGTCGTTCCGGCTCTGCTTGCGGTGCTGGAATGGTCGATATTAGTAGAAACATCTCGAGCATCCGCTGACGCCGTGAGCGATGCCAAATCCTCGGCCGCTGAAGCAAAGAATTAGTCTCTGTCGCAATAACGCAATAACGCAATGCTGCATGTTGTGATGTTGTGATGTTGGGACGTTGACGGCAGAGTGGAGCGATAGACTACTGGAGGACATACTGGAAACCGGAGCCATAATGCCGCAATACGCGCTCGCTTGCAGTCAAGAGAGGGCAACTTGTTCCTGGCCCATGCCAAACGAGGCGAGGCTTTGAATGTTCAAGATGAGAGGGTTTGGGTCGGAAACTTGGCGGGCAAAGCGTGGTTCTATCTGCATGTCACACACAGCAGCTTTGTGCTGGAACAAGGAGCTTGGAGGAAACGGAAGGAGAGTTGCGAAAGCGGCACAGCACAGCCCTGTGTCGAGCAAACTGGCCACGAGTCGGGAGTCGGGAGTCGGGAGTCTGACAGACTACTGGTTTGGTTTTGGATTTCTTGAGTTTCTGGCCTCCTGGTCTCCTGAGCTCTTGACCAAAGAGGCTGATTGCTCGCCCTGCCCAAGCACGACGACCTTCTAATCAGACCTTCTGGACCACGGTACAAGCTCCAGTCGGTGTCGGGGCGGTTGGCAGCTCGAGCTATTATGTGGTGACACGATCCAGAATGGCAAAAGGACGTGGGAGTTTGGTAAGGACCTCTGATCTGGGATACTCGTGTTTCCGACCATCTGGTTGCGACGTTGACGGCAAGGTCTGGGAGCGGGGCAGCCGACAAGTCAATAAAAGGAGCCGAATCTCTGCTCAAGCCGCGCCGCGACTCGGACATACATGTGCTATTTAGCATGTGTGTACGTTCCATGTTGTTGTTGATGATTGACGATGCTATGACATGATGATATCAGCGTCGACAACCCTGATTTTGTGCATCGCATCGCCTCTACCATAGGTAGCCAGTCTCCAAGCTCAAAAGTAGCCTATCCACCAGCGTTAACTTTTAGAGGTAGGCACAGAGGTACAAGCGCTTACATAAAAAGCTTCTTCAACGGTCAGGTACTCGTGCCAAAGTTGGCCCCACTCACGGCATCGAGTCGAACAGGTGCAAAAAGCTGGGACAGGTGTGGAAAGCTCCGTTTGTCGATTTACTAATTATCAACGCCTCTTACATATCTTGTTGCACTTTATCGAAATGATGTTCTAGGAATATATTGAAGCTATCATAAGGAGTAAATAATCATGTCGGGCGTGGAGCGTGTGGTGTTGTGGCCGTAAGTAGCTGTGTGATGACACTGATGAGTGACAATCTAGCACGCTTCTCTGCCCATAATCTATCTGCTCTATCTTAAAGCAGGATCATCATAAAAAGAAAGCTGAAGCGAAAACGGTACGGAAGTATAGTGGTGATGTAGGGGAGATAGGAAGGCAGTCGGATTGTCTTCATCTTTTCCGTTTCTTCTCCAGCTGAGAGTTGCCCTGCT
This sequence comes from Claviceps capensis, assembly GCA_018360045.1. Taxonomy (NCBI): domain Eukaryota; kingdom Fungi; phylum Ascomycota; class Sordariomycetes; order Hypocreales; family Clavicipitaceae; genus Claviceps; species Claviceps capensis. Next base: position 3,959 of record SRPN01000130.1, on the reverse strand, counting down.
GAGGAGGTGTCTCCAGCTGAGAATTTTCTAGCTGAAGGTTCCCATTTTGAGTGGTCTCCAGCTGAGTGGTCTCCAGCTGAGTGGTCTCCAGCTGAGTGGTCTCCAGCTGAGAATTTTCCAGTTGAGGGTTGCCCGGCTGAGGGTTCTCCGGTTGAGGGGTTGCCAGTTGAGGGTTTTCAAGTTGAGGGTACGTTGTCATGAATTTCCTATACCAACCCTCGCCTACTGGAGGAGCTGGAGGATTTCTTTTGGCCCGTAAAAAATTTGCTGCTTCTTCAATAAGTTGACATGTTACCGGAAGTCCTGCTCTTCTGGCCCACATGACATAAGCCATAACGGCAACCTCTTCACTGTCGTAAAGATTCTTTGGCCGGCCAGTGCCCCTGATGCTCTGAGCGGGGTTTCCGCATAGCTTCATTGACTTCAGATGGCGAAAGATTGCAGTCTTAGAGGTGTTGTATGTAGCAGCAGCTTTTCTGAGTGTAAGAGGCCTAGTTTTGGAGCTGCGTTGAGGGCGATTTTTGGAGATCCAGATATCACGGGCAGCCTGAACAGCCGGGCTAGCTTTAGAAGCGGCCATGATACCCTACCCTAAGTCTGATTCAGTATGTTGGTGAATATGACTTGAAGTGATCACCAGAAGCTGTCTTCAAGATGGTATGAATTGATGGCGATGTGAGCAAAGGCGAGACAGAAGGGACGGATCAGCGTGTCTGAGTGTTCTAGAGCTTTGCACACATCTCAGACTTTTGGCGTCCACTCTAGGAGTGCTAGGAGTGGGCCACCCCTTTTGGTCGGATCCGCGCTCCTTCCCAATCCCACCTGGCAGCAACCGACGAACGGTCGCCCCACCCGCAGCTCCAAGTACCTAGACCTCGAACATCATCGAGCCATCCTCCTGGCCCGGTCAACTGTCTCATCGCGCCTCTCAACAAGTCCTGTTGCTCACCGGCCCTTATCACTACTCGCAGCGATCACGGCGCCCAGTGTCTCACGAACCAACGCACCTCGAACATACTTCCCAGCACGTTCGTCCGCGGACTGCTGGACCGACGTAATGGCTTCCCGGTATGCCGTCGTGTCTCTGCCCCTCAGCGCCTTGGAGTCTAGCGACAAGGACGACGCTGTGTCGTCTATTTCTGCCGCGATATCTTCCGATATTGGCTCCGTTAGCCCCTTCAATGTTCCCGATTTCAAAATTGGTACTCTAGATGCTCTGGTTGAGCAAGCCGATGACCTGGCCAAGCTCGAGGCGACATGCCAGGCCGTTGTGGCCAAAGTTGGCGAGTCGTTAAAGTCCATCTTGAACAATGACGAAGAGCGCCTGGCTGCTTACAAGATGGTCAATGACAGTAAGTACTTGGCTGGCGTTCGTCCCCAGCCTCGCCTTCACTGTCACGATATTGACATGTGCCTCATCGTCAAGAGCCAACGGATCAGTATCTGCGTAACTTCTCCTGGAACAAGATCCGATACCGAAGCGATAAGTCACTCGGCGAGCTGATAGATGTACTGCAAAAGGTTAGGAATGGATGTACAGCAGAAGCCCCGAGTTTGTTCCACATGTATGCGGCATTCGCTAAAGCACAATCATGCTACTCCAGGAGTTGATCAATGTCGACAATGACGTCAAAACCAAGTTTAGCCAGCACAATACGATTAAATCAAACCTCGCAGCTTTACAACGACGCCAAACGTGAGTTGCAACTCTACTTCGCCTATGGACGCTTATCACATGCAATTGCTGGCCCTGACCACGCTTTGGCGACGAATAGGGGTAATCTTGCGACCAAGTCCTTGACTCCGATTATCGACCCTAAGCTGCTAATCCAAGATTCCGAATTCATCGAGACACATCTCATCGCTGTTCCAACCAATTCCAAGAAGGAGTTTCTCAAGTCGTATGAAACCCTGGCCCCCATGGTTGTACCTCGGTCTTCTGTTGAGGTCAAACACGACGACGAGTTTACTCTCTTCGCCGTTGCCACCTTCAAGAAACACAGTGCCGAGTTTATCCACAAATGCCGAGAGCAGAAATGGACTCCTCGGCAGTATGCTCATGTTCAAGGTGGTCGAGAAGAAGAGCAACGGGAGCTGGACCGTGCGACCAATGAAGAGCGCAAGGTGTGTGGTGAAGCCTTACGCATCGGCCGGACTGGTTGGAGCGAGAGTGTCATGGTGTGGCTCCATGTCCTCACCCTCCGAGTATTTGTCGAAGCTGTGCTGCGATATGGTCTACCTCTTGGATATGCCACAGCAATAATCAAGGTATGTGCAGCTCCATGCCCGCTCACCCGCTCTTCCCTAGACCGTTGCCTTTGTCTTGACCCCGCGTTTTTCTGGTGGCGGCGAGAGGCTGGCTCTTCTGCACTTTCCCTTCTCCGTTCCCTCTCTTTTCTTTCTTTGCTGCCCTGTTGCCTTCTTCGTATAGGCTGGCTAATCTTCGTTCTACAAAGACGACGCCAAAGTTGGCACCCAAAGTAAAGACTGCCCTTGACTCAAGCTACTCGTTCTTGGGTGGCAACGCATTCGGGCGTGACAAGCGGGGCAGAGTCACAAAAGATGACGCCGCAATGAGCTCGGAAATGGCAGCGGCGGGTTTTGGACCTGGCGAAGGTCACGAGTACACAGCATACGTCTACTACGAGCTGGAGCTTCCGTGATAAGGTCGGGCCATCGCCTATCCACGCGAGCCTGTCTCCGAAAATCGGCTAAAGGAGCAGAACTGAGGAAGATAGAGAACTCATCAGCCGACGTACATATATTTCACCCTGTCTACTTAATGTATGAGGCGTGCTGAGGGCATGGGGGCCGACAAACAAATGGAGCACCCATGAATACTATCTATAGAATTGAAGCATCATGTCAAAGCCAGCGGTTCACTGCATACGAACCCTTATCTTCACCTTGCGAAAATTCAAATGTGATGATTCTTTTCGCCTTGATACTATATCTCAGGCTAGTTCAAGTCCAAATACCCCTTCTTCACAAGCCAATCCATAATCTGAGCCACACACTCCTCCACCGAACTCTCATCCGTCTTGATAACTATCTCCGGATTCATAGGTTCCTCATACGGCCCCGTAATGCCAGTAAAATTATCGATTTCCCCACGACGAGCCTTCTTATACAGACCCTTGGGGTCGCGCTGCTCGGCGACCGCGATTGGAATTTTCACAAAGACCTCAACGAAGGGAATGCCGTCATCGTCGCCGGCGTTCTTGGGATCTGATGATGCGGCGTGTAGCTCGCGGGCCATGTCTCGGTCGGCCCTGTAGGGAGAGATGAATGATGCAATGGTAATGGTGGAGGAGTCGGCGAACAGTTTTGCGACCTTTGTGCGAAGGGAGTAGTTAGCATGACATGGCATGCGGTGTGGTGGGATGTGATGTGATGAAGTGAGTTGGGATGTCTTTTGGAGTAGGTATATATTTCCTCACGCAGCATTGCCATGCTGTTTTGAGATTCCTGTCTCTGTTCTTTTTTCTTGTTCTTGTTCTTTTGCTCTTCTTCTCTTGTAATAGGGATGTATCATTGGGGGCATGTATGGCATAAAAAGCCTCATTGGGGATCGTACCTCTGCAATACGCCGAATATTCTCATTTCGATCCTTTTCCGAAAACCCCAAGTCCTTGTTTAGACCGAATCGTACGTTGTCCCCATCGAGGCGGTAGGCTGCGCGGCCGAGATGCAGGAGGTGCTGCTCGAGAGCGGTTGCGACGGTGGATTTGCCCGAGGCGGAGAGGCCGGTGAGCCAGATGGTGAGGCCGCGCTGGCGGCGAAGCTGGTTGCGCTCATGGCGCGAGAGGGAGGGGTGCCAGGTGATGTTGCTGGTGAGATATGGTCAGTGCATGGAAGGGAGTTGTGATGTGTTTCGACTTTGGCTGATATAGGAGGCGGAGGTGTTGTTTTTTTTTTTTTTTTTTTTTTTTTTGCTGGATGGGGGGTTATATGCTCTT